>CAUYQG010263759.1:0-33475 GCA_963574415.1 Tarsius wallacei
GTTGAGAATTAAAACAGTGACCAGGATGACTGCAGAAAACACAGTGGAATGTTCTAGAGGGAGGGAGGAGGGGGGGAAGGGAAGAAAGGAAGGAGGGAGCATTGGGCCTCGGTAAAGACCTAGTTCCTATTCTACGAAAAAGATTCCTGCACACGTATGTTTGTTGCAGCTCTATTCACAACAGCAAAAACATGGAACCCACCGTGTTGTCCATCGAAGCTGGACTGGATAAAAAAAAAGTGGTCTGTATACACAATGGAATATTATGCAGCCACAAAGAAGGACAAACATATGGACTTGGCAGCAGCCTGGATGGATTTGGAGTCGATCATCCTCAGTGATCCATCACAGAAACAAAGAACAGAGTACCATATGGTCTCACTCATAAGTGGACCTTGAACAATTATAATACCATAAGAAAGCGATTGGCAGGAGTGGGAAACTGTCAGGGGAGGGGGGTGGGATTGGCAGTTGAGGGAAACTGCCAGGGGAGGGGCATACCTCATCCACAAGGGTCCCTGCATGATCAGTGTTTATATACCTAGCCCTGAATGGTACCCCACGTCTTTACAATTAAAAAAAAAGACCTTGTCCAGTAAGAACAGCTACTGCTACCTTCCAGCGCTTCACTCATTTCGTTGCGTCCATCTTCACAGCCACCTGTCTTATGGATGAGGATACTGAGGCACAGACTTTAATACGTCGTGTCTACAGTCACACAGCGTCAGATGGTGCAGCCAAGATTCAAATCCCGAGGTGATGGTGTGGCATCCGGGCCGTCCTCCGCTACACTTCCCTGAGGGGGAAGCCCCTTGGCCGCGGTGAAGGTGTTTCCATCCCTCCAAGCCCTCTGCCCCTACGAGCACCACAGTCACCCAGAAACGAGGACCAGCTCTGTCGCTTGCAGTTGCAGTTTTTGCTGAGCCAGTAACGGATGCGGGGGTGGGGTGGGGGGGGGATGTGGGGGTGGGAGGGTTAGGGGAGGCCTCTGTGGCTTTTGTGGCTTTGCTCCAGCGTTGAAGGGGGGCGGTTGTGGGATGGCTTAGAAATAGGCGCTCTGTGCAGAATCAGGTCACTTCACTGCAAAAACATTTTTGTTTCCGCTTCCTTCCTTTCCTGGGTCTTCTCCAGGGAACAGCGTCTCTGACCTTCTAAGCCACAAAGGCCAGAGATAATGGGGCATGGCAGGTCGATGCCGTTAAAAGAGGGGAGAGTCTGCGGTCAGGGTGCACCCGCAGGCACACACACACGCACACACACCCATATACACACTTGTGTGCGCATGGACACATAAGACGGTTCAAGTCCCGAGCAAGGGTGTGCATCAGAGAATGTGCTTAGAATAGGTCTACTGAGAAATAAGAAAACGTTCCCAGTCTAGAATGCTTCTCTCTTTCTTTCTTTTTTTTGAATTGGAGTCTTTGTCGCCCAGGCTGGGGTGCAATGACACGCTCACAGCCACCGCAGCTTCAACCTGCTGGGCTCAAGCAATCCTTCTGCCTCAGCCTTCCAAGTAGCTGGAACTACAGGCGCTCACTACCATGCCTGGCTAATTTTTTTTTTATTGTAGAGACAAGACCTTGCCAAGTTCCCCGGGTGGGTCTCGAACCCGCGGGCTCCGGCAATCCACTCGCCTCGGCCTCCCAAAGTGCTGGGATGACAGGCTGAGCCACCGAGTCCGGCCGCTTTTTTTTTTCTTTTAGAAACAGGTCTTATGTTGCCCAGGCTAGTTTCAAACTCCTGGGCTCGAGTGATCCTCCTGCCGCAGCTTCCCAAAGTGCTGAGATTACAGGTGTGAACCACTGCTTCTGGCCTGGAAGTCTTTTTTGTGTGAGATTTCCCCTTGCTGCGAGTAGAGGGAGGGGCACGTGATGCACTCTGAACAGGTGCATAACATGGGTTTCCTCTCCTTTTCGTTTCGTCCTCATCCTCGTCCTTGTGATTCACATCCAGCGTGAGCTTGGGTCTCTGCAGTCTGGATTTACTCTGATTGTCTTGCCAGAGGTACAGACTGCGCTGAGAGACTGGGTTGTTTCCCACTTTCAAGACTGCCTAAGAATGAGAGAGAACTTTTCTGATAGGGAAAAAGCAGAAGGACTTTTAACACATTAGAGCCAGAGGTGAAAAATAAAAATATACAGAAATTCAAAAGATGGAGGTTTTCATTCTGAATTTTGAAATTCAGCTGCAGGAGATTCAGTAGAAACATAGAGCCCCCTAAAAGATATTGTTCAGAATCATCTCTTTTTTCTAAGTTGCAATTCATAGAACTCCGGTCTAAGACCTGGGGCTCAGGAGAAAAGTGCAGAAAAAAATCCTATCTTTTGTTTTAAAACTTGCTCTCTTACTCTTTGGTTTTCACACTCAAATTTCTCTTCTGTAATTCCTGGACTTTTACGAGCCGACCGAATGAAAACCTGTTTAATCATACCATGGTTCACGTGCATTAAAGAGTTATGTTAATAACTGAAATGCAGTTGATTAGTAATTGAAGACAGATTTTGTGAAGAGAGCGAAGGAGGTGAGGAAAGGTTTGGTGTTCAGGCAGGAAGGCCCGACTTCTTTCCTTGTCATCTTCTCCACAGATGCAGGATTTTCCAGGTTACCCAGGTCAGGGCGCAGCCCTGTCTATGCAGGGAGTGTGGGGAATTGTGCGCTCTCTTTCTTCTGGGAACAACTTTCCTTCCCTCCACATCTTCTCTGGACACTCCTGTTAGTATCTCAGTTGACCCTAGAATGTTGGCGTGCTGGGCTGAGAAGTACTGATCAGAGCTGGCCTGCGTTCTGCTCTGTCTCTTATCAGCTGTGCGGCCCTAGGCAAGTTATTTAACCTCTCTGAGTGTCTGTGTTCTTACTTAAACAAAGAACAGCTACATCATGTTGTTAGAATTAACTAAATATCATATGTAAAATGTCTACTATACGTGAAGCATTTTGACCATGGCAGATACTCAATGTTTTTGATTGTTATTATCATTTTAAAACTTGAGAGTTGAGCCAAAGACTGAAATAAAGAAAGTCAAGGCCCTAGGATGTTTGTTTGGAGTCTGTTGAGGCTTGGTGTGGCCTAGGCGTGGCATGAGAGCTGGGGTGGGCAGGTCCCTGGCTCCACCATGGACCCCCTCCTCTGCCCTCTGTTGGCACTGTATAGGCCGGGTCCCCGATTGGCCACTACTAGACTTTTTGTTACTTTGTCAAAGGGAATATCCATTTCTGGCATGTTTTAGCTCAAGGCAAATCTTTTTTTTAATTAATGATTTTCATTTTAAAGATGTGGGGTACAATTCAGGGTTAGGTACATAAGTCAACATCATGCAGGTAAAGTTGGGGTATCCTTTTGATGTTATGTGCCTCTGTCCCATGGCAGTGTCCCATCGTTGCCAATCCCTTTCTTATAGTATTATGATAAATGTTCGGGATCCACTTATGAGTGAGTACGTGTGGTACTCAGATCTTTGTTTCTGGGACAGATCACTGAGTATTATAGACCCGAAATCCATCCAGGTTGCTGCAAAGTTCATACTTTTGTTTTTCTTTTTGGCTGCGTAATATTCCATCATGTTGATGTGCCTTGTTTTCTTGATCCAGTCCACTTCCGATGGGCAGCACGGTTGGTTCCATGTTATTGCTACTGTGAATGATTCTGCAAAAAACATGCGTGTGCAAGTATCTTTTTTTTAACAGAGTGATTTGAGTTCCTCTGGGTATATTCCCAGAAGGGGGATTGCTGGGTCATATGAAAGGTCGATTTTTAGATCTTTCAGAAATTGCCACACTGTTTTCCACAGAGGTTGTACTAGTTTATACGCCCACCAGCAGTGTAGAGGTGTTCCCTTTTCCCCACTTTCAAGGCAAATCTTGAAGTCTATGTGTCCCCATGAAAGAGCACCGGACTCAGAAGTCAAAGCAATGGAGTGTAGTTCCGTTCGCTGGGCTACCTGGGGCGATCAGTTCCAGAGCTTGGCTCCCTCTGATTCAAAGTTTACATTTGCATATACCTCATGTGGTTTCAGAGGGGAAATTAAATAGGATAATATGTGTGTGAAAATACTTTGCCTACTTTAATAGCAATTTCAGTATTGCTACTGAGAAATAGTTTCTTTTATTCCCCAGGGCTCAGCATTTTCCTGCTATTTGCTTGTTCCCTTCCTAGATTTCTCCCTTAAAATGCTTTGCTTAAACCTGTTAAATATTCAAGTTTTTTCAGCTTTCTCTTCTCAGGTTGCATTCCTAATTCACGCACATCAACTGCCAGGTACACACACACACACACACACACACACACGCACGCACGCATGCACGCACAATCGTTTGACTTGTCCCATAATCTTTAGGGTCTTGCTCCCAATTTGTTATCCTGAAGAACAGCCTGACAATATCTTCCGAGCTGCTGATGAGTTGATGTCACCCAAAACCACCCTTGGTAGAGAGAACACTGTATACCCGGGGTCGGTCAACTCTTTCTGTCAAGGGCTAGTTAGTAAACAGTTGAAGCGCTGTGGGCCACACAGTCCGTGTTGCAATTGCTCAGCTCTGCTGGTGTAACATGAAAGCAGCCACAGACCATACAGAAATGAGCGGGCATGGCCATGTTCCAATAAAACTTTATTTGCAAAAATGGATGACAGGCTTGGTTTGACCTGTGGTTTGCTGACTTCTGCCACAGACAAAGAATGACAGTATTAGCGGCAATCCCAGACTTTGTTGCAGGTGAGTAGGATAGAGTTTTAGAGCACATGAGGGTTTGGATGGCTCTCCCCTCAAGCCTTTTTGTGCCTGAATGTCTCAACCTGGAGGCAGGGCTGTTCCCCCACCCCCATGGAACCCAGGAGTTGTCAAGATGTTAACTGGCCTGAGATGGTTTGGAGGATGGAAATTTACAAGTCGGCCGAGAGCTTTCTCTCTGCCAAGGACTGATTCAGCGTTCAAGGATTAAGCCTCTGGCGTGGGGTTTAAACCAGAATCTCACATGCACAGATCCCACCGGCCCCAGATGCTGGGCTGGGTCTGGCACACGTGCTGTTGGCTCCGAGAAGGTCCTTGACTCCTGTTGTGGGCCTGACAGCAAAGAAAGAAACGGGGTGGGGGGGGGTGTCCCTGTTTTCTGCTTTTAGCCTTGGTCCGAGATGAGAGCATACTTGGAAACAACCGATGAGCATGAAGGAATTTATTCCCAAGGCCAAGAGTGACTAAACTGCTGAGTGTTAAATTCTCAGTGGGATGCAGAGAAGCGTGGGCACAAAACTCACATTTCACCCCCCGCGGCTTTGTTCTGCTGGCTCCCTGGTGCTGCTTCCTGTGGGCTTGGAAAATGACCCCACTTTCCCTAAGAGCTGTGTCCTTACTCAACATGCATGTCCCAGCAGACAGGATCCATTTCAAAAGAAGCTTTTTGTTACCCGTTGTCATCTCTGAACCTCCTGTTACTGTCACTCACTGGTTCAACAGTGCTCCGAGAAGAGCCCTTCAAGGCTGGAGAAGGTGCCTCTGAGCTGGGGAATCTTTCTGTCACCCCCACCCCCCCATGAGGATCTTGATACCCGGAGAGCAAAGTGAGCATTCTGAATCAAGCACCTAATTCGAGGTGAGCTGAGGCTAGCATCCAGTTCTCTGGGCTTGGGTTCCAGTGTTCACGAGACAGAGTGACACTATTGCTCTGTGATGATGAGAGAATGGGGTTACGGGTGCCAGGAGTCGATCTGAAACTGTATCACAGGAGTAAAGGGAGTTTAGCTTGTTTTTGCTTTTTGACCTTGAGATGTGAAGAAGTTTCTGCTTCACTCTGTAGACCTGACCTCATCAAATCATAGGAGCTCGGCTTTCGTTTACTTGCATGCAGGTGATTGTTTTATTTATTCATTTTTATTTCTATTTGTTTGCTTATCTTTTGTAGAGATAAGGTCTCACTAGGTAGCCTAGGTTGGTCTTGAACTCCTGGTCTCAAGAAACCCTCTCACCTTGGCCTCCCAAAGTGCTAGGATTACAGGCATATGCCACCATGCCTAGACTCTTATTTTTATTTATTATTTACTTTTTTTTCAGGTTATCTTTTTCTACTTGTCCATCAGTCTGCATAGGCTAAGTCATGTTGTGGGAACAAATGACCCTCAAAGTTTAGTGGCTTGTAAAAACAAAATTGTATTTCTCACTCATGCTATATGCCCAGTGTAAGTTGCTATGTTTCTGTTTCTTCTCTCCTTACTTCAGGACTGAGGTGAACAGAGCTGTCTCTGTCTCAGGGTTGGGAAACTCTGGGTCATGGGCCCAATCTCACCTGCCACCTGTGTTTATAAATAAAGTTTTATTGAAACAGACAGTTATTCATGTACGACTGCTTTCACACTACAACAATAGCATTAAGTTGTTGCAACAGTGCCAGTGTGGCTCAAAATGTGGAAAATCCTTACTTTCCAACCCTTTGTGGAGCAAGTGAGCTGATCCCTGGTCTATCTGAAACACTGATGAAACACGGATGCAGGCAACAAGACAGGGTGAACTAAAGGCTGGTTCTTCAAACTTCTGCCCAGAAGCCACACATGGTTGTTTTTGCTCACATTTCTTGCTCTGAAGTGAGACATGTGGTCCCTCTTGACGTCAACAAAGGGGGGCAGGAAATCGGTCTATTCCAACATGATTTATATTTTATTTGTATTTGTGTCTGCATTCTTGGTTGCAAGCAACAGAAGTGGACTGTATTTAATCTAAACAGAAGAAAGATTTATGTGAAGATTATTGAGGAATGGCACGATCCATAGGAAGACTGAAGAAGGGGGCTGACTGCAGAGGGAAGTCAGGAAGCACTGTTACCATCCCACCCCAGGAATGGCCTTGCAAGCACTGGGCCTTGCCCACTGCACTGCTTGTTTCTCTGAAGCCACCACGAGTGACTTGAATTGAACCTTAGTCTGCATGTCACCCCCTCAAAATTCAAAGTGCTGGGCGAGTGCACTGTTGACCACATTTTAGGCTTGTGTCCATGTCCTAGCTGCTGGGAGGGCTGGGAAAATGAATAATGAATAGCAAGACGTTTTCATCTTGGTAGGAGAAAAGAGCCTTGCTTCCCCTACAGGCTTGCAGAGAGAGGAATCTCACTAACACAGGAAACCATGCTGGGAACCCCAGGGAGCCCCATGATGATCTAATTAATATTCAAGTGTTCCCAGTTGGAGGCTGGATGGAAAGTCCGGCTGAGGTTGGCATTGCTTTGGGTTCAGCTGTTTTTTTTTTTTAAATTTGGGGTCTCATTTTGTCACTCAGACTAGAGTGCAGTGGCATGATCACGGCCCATAGCAGCCTTGACCTCCTGGGCTCAGGCAGTCCTCCTGCCTCAGCCTCCTGAGTAGTTGGGACTACTGGTATGTGCCACCACGCCCAGTTAAGTTTTGGTTTTTTGTAGAGACGAGGTGTTGCTATGTTGCCTAGGCTGGTCTCGAACTTCTGGGCCCAGTTGATCTTCCCAGTTGGCCTCCCAGAGTGCTGGGATTACTGGCATGAGCCACTTCCCCCAGCCAGGTTCAACTTCTTAACTGACATTTTTGTACAGGATGCCTTCAGCAGGCAGCCTGGAAGAATCAGGAAAAGGTGGGAAGGCGTTCTTCCTGTTGGTCACTTGGAAGCCAGAATGATCTTTGTTACCTGGACTTTACCTGTTCTGTTCCTCATCATTGGTTCATACTCCAGAGACCGCCATTATCTTGAAAAAATGAAGTCAGAAATCTAGTCATGGCCAGCAAGAGAGGGGGACAGAAATGCATACAAGAATCAAACTGAAAAGCGTTACTCTAAATAATTGAAAGAGACTAACATCCATTACACAATTTAAAATTCTGTAACCCATTCCCAGACCATACTCCTACAAATTGATATTTTTAACAAATCTTCTATATTGTGAGTAGTGCAATTATATTGCATCACACTTTTTTGCATTAAAATATATTAACTTGTTTAAGCAAATATTTAAACCTCAGGTTTTTTTTTTCTTTTCTTTTTTGTGTGTGTGTGTCAGGGTCTCACTTTGTTTTCTAAGCTGGAGTGAAGTGACACACTCACGGCTCACCACAGCCTCGACCTCCTGGGCTCAGACAGTCCTTCTGCCTCAGCCTCCCAAGTAGCTGAGACTTCAAGCCTGGCTGATTTTTCTATTTTCTGTAGAGTCGAGGTCTCACCATGTTGCCCAGGCTGGTCTCAAACTCCTGGCCTTAAGCAATCCTCCTGCCTCAGCCTCCCAAAGTACTTGGGATTACAGGTGTGAGCCACTGTGCCCAGCTGCACCTCAGTACATAACTCTGTTGTGGTATTTCTCCATTATTTTTAGTTTTGTTTTTATTTTTTTAGTGAATGTGGAGCCTCAGAACATGGATGTGGCCTAGGAAATTCTTGGTCTTTAATGCTTTCCTATCTGAACTGACTGAAGACACATCTAGATTCTCTAAAGGACATGAAGCCCATAAATAGGCAGAACTGGTGTGATATTAGCATTTGGGGTCACTGGTCGAAGGACTTGTAGTCTCTTTGTCAGGCCCAAGCAAGGATATGAATCCTGAAAGATTGCCTTGTACCCGATGGATGGCTGTAGGAGTCTTAGAAGTGTGAGGTGTACACCGGGTGGCTTGCTCTTATTTGGACATTCCTGATGGAAACTGCCTATAAACTTTCCATTGGCGATGCCAACTATTTTCAAAAAATGACTGAAATAAAATAATACATCTCGGGGGTGGGGTGGGGGGGGCAGCTAACATCAATAAAGGTAACTGATCCCAAACCAGGCAAAGTGAGAACCAGTGGGAGGCCCAAACTTCATCTGTACAATGACCACTTATGTACCTAATCCTGAATTGTACACCACATCTTAAAAAAAAAAAGATTATAGCCTGATTTCACTGTGAACAAAGAAGTGAATAAAAAGTCAACAGAAAGGATTGTGGGCATGGGGGCATTTATTATTGAGATGGGTCAAATAAAAATGACCTGGGAGACTTGGACTGAGATTAAACATGGATCTGTTTAGTTTTGAAGGTAACATAAGATAAGGTGAATAGTAGTCCTCGTTCTGTCTTCTTTACGGCATTAGTTTCTTAGCTCACTTGCAGAGGTTAGATGGTGATGTTTCAGTTTAGGAAGTGCAGCTTTGCTGGGAACAAGGCAGTTCCAGGGCTGCCCTTCAATCCTGAGGTGGCTGATGTAGCAATGGGACTGAGAATTGAGACTGTGAGAAGAGGCAGTGTCACTGAAGCCCTTGAATTCACGATGCAACTGGACCTTTGTACGTTTCTCATCCTGTGCCTGGAAACTAACTAGCTATTCACCTTCTCTTTGATCTCTGCACAAGCTTCACATCCTCAGGAAAACCTTCCCTGTCTCTCTGACTTCCCTGACCAGGATCTTACAGCACTTTGCACTTTATCTCTATCCCATATACCACAGTTGCAGTTTTATACCTATCTGCAGGATTGTTTTATTGAGTATGATACCTTTACTAGATAAGACTCCATGCAAAAAGGACTATACATGTTTTTGTTCGCTATTGTATCTCAAGCACAGTATATGGTATATAGCAGGTGCTCACAAAGATAAATTTAATGAATTAATGAAATCAGAGCTAGCAGATTTTGATGACCAAAAAAAGGGCAAAGGGCGCTAAAGAGAACCAATGAGATACTGTGAAAGCTTCAAGGAGAGCTTCTTGTTGCAATTTAGCATGTCTCCTTTTGAAAATCTACAGCTCAGTCCTCATGAACATGACCCATCTGTTTTTGAATGGACAATACTTGAACCTAGTATCTGAAACAAAGAACTTGATTTCAATAAAAGACTATATTAATAGCAACAGTAATAACCCAAGGGAAATCTGGGGGTACAAGTCCAGAGACAACTTCAAAGGTTGCTCCTTTAATAACCCCATTCTCAGGAAGGAAATGGCAACTGTTATAGTTCTATGTGTCTGGGGAGCAGGATAGGCCCAGGAGAGAAAAGGTGCATTTGGGGTGGTGGTGGAGTGAGAGGAGAGGGGATCAGGAAGTGATAGGATAGCATTTTTGCAGGAGGGAAACTACTGGTATATATGGCATAGGTTCCGGAACTAGGGTGCTTTAAGGAATGTGACATGCCAAAAACAGTTATTTGGGGAAGGGTAGAGTTAGTCAAAGTTGGAGCAAATATCCAGACTGACTGAGATGTGAGCTCTCTCCCCACTGAGTGGGACTTAGACTCTAGAGATTGAAATGCCAGAGGTTTTATGGGTACTATGCCCCTTGTGCTAGCAAGTGTCACCCAAGACAAGTAAGACAGTAATATAGTTAGGTCATCTTGGACAAAAGTCATACACAGTTGGAGAATCACCTTTAGGGGAGGTTCCATTCTATTTCCATTTTAATTTTGCGCCAGTCAGCAACACTATTACATTCCATTCATATCCACCCTCTCTGTGCATTTACCGTGCATACTTTTCTTGTGTCTTGTTAAGACCTGCATTTGAAAAGTGTTTTTTTTTTTTTCTTACTGGATCATCATTCAATAGCAGAGTAGGACACCTCTGAGCAATCAGAGATTCATCTTTCTGTCACAAAGGAATTCAGTGACTCACCTCTTGCAACTGCACTAACTCTTTCAGGCCAAGAGGGCACTGACCAGCGTTTTAGAGGAAGTAATTTACTAAATGGTGCCCTTGTGGCCAGCAAGGCTTAACACACATAAAAGGAGAAACCACAGATTTCATTTCTCTTCTTCAGAGTGTTGGAAACAATTAGAATTAATTATGTGTTTTTGTGTGGAAGTGATGATATGAATTTCAATGGCATATAGGAAAAGGAGATAAGCTTATTTTTTAAGGAAAATAGTTCCGGTTTAGGTCCATTAAAGCTGCACAATGTCATTATGAGATATGAGAAGGAGATAACTAAATTATTCATATTATAATTTTATTTGTGTTCTATTCTTTATTTTTCCTGGAAAATGTCCCTATTTGTTATTAAAACTAGCATGTTTTATAAAGTGATTTATGTTAATTACACAGAAGGCTGCCTTAGTCAGAATAGCAAATTCTATAACAATTTTCAGAGTTTTTAAAAATGTGTGATCGCTATGCTGTAGAATATTTCTTGCTAATGGTTCATGCCATCTATATATCTAGTGATCTTTGAACCCATGTTCATTATTATGGTTATGGCTGTACCCAAGTGGCAGCATATTATTAAAATATGAGGTAATGATTGAATAAACTAGATATAATTATGCTTGTAAAAGAAAACAAACCTTCTAGGAGTAAGTTTTTAGAAGGCAAAATAATACCTTCAAAATGTTACGTTACAACAGATGAAAAATGTCAGATTTTCAAAGAAGGGGAGAGACTGAACACAGTATCAGAGACCTTCTCAAAAAAGCTGCTCACTTCAACAAAAGTACTGACTTTAAATTAGGACGTTTCCCAGAATTTCCTTTTTATAGATATTAATTTTTTATTATCCAAATTAATAAATATAAAAACCATTTTTTAATTTTTTTGAGTTGGGTCTCACTCTATTCCAGGATGGAGTACAGTGGCACAATTATAGCTCACGGTAGCCTTGACCTCCTGAGCTCAGGCGATCCTTCCGCCTCAGTCTCCTGAGTAGCTGGAACTACAGGTGTGTACCACCATGCCTGCTAATTTTTTTTTTTTTTTTTTTGGTAGAAATAAGGTCTTGCTATGTTGTCTAGGCTGGTCTCCAACCCTTGGACTCAAGTGATCCTCCTGCCTCGGCCTCCCAAAATGCTGGGATTACAAGCATAAGCCACTACACCTGGCCTATTTCAGAAAGTTCTTGAGTCCTGATCCT
Source organism: Tarsius wallacei (assembly GCA_963574415.1). NCBI lineage: Eukaryota > Metazoa > Chordata > Mammalia > Primates > Tarsiidae > Tarsius > Tarsius wallacei. Next base: position 11,814 of record CAUYQG010263759.1, read on the forward strand.
AGCAACGGGTAGAGTCATTGCTAACTCTTCAGTATTAACTTCTAGCCCAGTAGGCCTATTTCTGTGCCATGAAAGCTAGTAGCCTGAAAAAATAATGAAAACATTCCTTTTACCAGCTGAATCAGTGAGTTCTGCTATCATATTAGTCCTGAACATTTGTGGGAGAAACAGATATTAAATATTCTTGTATTAAGGTGCAGAAGTATCATGTCTCACAACAGAGTCCCAGACTTGTTGGACTGATGTTAATTAAGCTAGATGTCTTGCAGACTGACCAAGAGGAGATCACTGATTTACTGAACCTCTCTCTAGAAGGATATATATTCATTATCAGTTAGGGCCTCGTATACAATTTACATTTATAGTATATTTTTAATGTAACAATGACTTACTAACACTGCTGGGTGTCTGGAGTATGTTTACTTTGGATATAAATATAAAGACTATATTGTTAGCATACTAACTTTTTTCCCTAAATACATTGTATAAAAATAGTTGTGAGAATGTATTTTGAGATTGAATGAGCATTTAAATATTTGTGTTGATAATTTTTTAAAACTACTACTTCTCTTAGGACTCAGTTTTGGAAAACTCATCTGAAAAAGGAGAAAGTGCTTATATGAGGAAGCAAGAAAGCTGATAATTAATTAATTATTAGGGGAAAGAAGTGGCAGGGGCTATAATCAGAAAAAAATGGGTGAGCAAGGATTGAATAAAATAACAAAAGAATAGTGGTACATAATATAGGAAATAAAGAAGAGAAGACTATCATATTGCAGAAGAAAAGGAAAATAAGATCCAGAAAAAAAAATATGTTTCATAAGAAGGTTCTACCCTGACTACATAATTTCCATTAATCTCTATCCAAATACCATTCTCATGTCTATCTGGTCATTCCTAAGTACAAGGCTGAGCTATCTGTTTGAAGCCCTAAGATATCACAACATCATCTTTTGTAGCTGAGGTGATGGAAGTAAATCTCTGAAAAATTGAGAGAGGTGAGAACGTTAAGAGATTATAAGAAAATATAAGCCATTTTTCCACTATTAAGTCAATTTCCTCCTCCAATGAATATCTTATCCAGATAAGCAGAAAATAAAATATAAAAGAAGAACCAAAAATTAACAAATAATGGGACTCCATACATAAAAGCAATTTTAGTGTGATACTGCGGAGTTTATCATAGCATTAAAATCTGTAGGATGAATTGTGTTACAGTATCATGCTTCCCTTGTAATAATTTATTGATTGCTAACCAGCATTCAATGTATTTTTCCTACTAGTTTTTTATTTTAAGATTATAGGCATGTAGGTTTTTATTTTAAATTACTATCAAATTATAAAACTTTTTTTAAAAAGTGGCAGTAGGGTGATTTTTCTGTAATGCTCTTACACTCATTCACTTCTTTGAGGATTAGGTTAATTTTCTGCTAATGGTTTTGAAGCTTAGGTAAGCAACTTCCCTTATAGTCTATAACTTGCATGGTGGAAGTTGTTTCTTTTGCACAAATTTGACTTGTTTTGGGAACCGCTAACATTAACTACATAAGAATGGGATGGGTTTAGTTATTTATTTTACCTCCTAAAACCTACTATAATTAATTACTTGGGATTATATGTGCTGACAAAAAAAAAAAGAGTATCATGTAAACCGAAAGTGATAAACATCCTAACCTTCTAGTAACAAACAACTATGGCATGCACAAAGGGCGGATGCTTTAAGTGGCAGAGGGAGGGACGGAAGTGGGTAATTATTTGTAGCAATGCTTTTACTGTTGTTTGAAATGAGACAGACTAACAGTGGCAGCAGTCATTTTGCTGAATCAAAGTCCATGTTAGTCACATTATACACTGCCACAAAAGGTTGTTAAGGCTGGTATTAGCATGTACCACTGAGGACATTGGAAGGACTCGATCTGTCACACTAAATCGCCTTCTTGCCCTTAACCATTGAAGTCTCCAGCTCCTCTGACATGTTCTTTCATTAATGGCCTGGCCTTGACAACTGATCCTAATTGCCTCTGAACCGCACTTCATGTATTATTGGTGTCTGCCTGCCCTGGTTCATGTCAACAAGCCACAGCATGTGCAGGGTGTGCCCAGTGCCTTTGCTGAAATGATGTTCGCATCGTCATATTCCTCTTAGGGCTTGGTTCTCACTGGGAGTAAAGTAGAAAGCTAAAGACCTTTCTGTCTCTTCTTAGTAATACCTTAATGTTGATTTGTGCTGTGTACGTATTAAGCTTATCTAAGAACTCACTAAAACATTAAACCAATTATGCAACATTCCATTAAGGTACAGATGTAAATGCTGACTTGAATTTGCCCTTGTTTTGGTAAGTGGTAAAATGTGTGTTCATTGTAAAACCTTTTCAACTTTAGTTAGTACAGCTTACATCCCTTTTAACTTTAATGCAGTTTACATTCTTTTTATTTTGATTATGCATAACAATTTCAATTTGATGTATGATAATGGCCAAAAAGGTCTATAATGTTATGTAATTTCCAGGTAGAAGTACACATTAGACCAGAACTCTCAAAAGTAAATTATTGAAGATTTGAATAGTATATTTTAGCTCTAACACTTATCAACAGATTTATATTTACTGCATTTTCTTCAAGTAATTAAAATAATCAATTTTAGTGCATTACATGTATTTTAAAAACCTTTACTTTTTCTGACATTTCAGGAAACACTCATAAAGGACAAAGAGTTTCAATACATTTTTAATTTATAAAGTGAGTTATTTGCTTACAGCAAAATATCTTAAAATCTAAAACATAACATTAAAAATGCTCAAGATATTTTTTGAAAATATACCTTTCTTTTTGGAAGTGTCTTTGAGATTTAAAATTTACCTCATTCCTATGACAATTTTTTACAATCACATCTCCAATAATAATAGGAGATTCTTTCAATCTTTTCATCCTTTTTTATTTATTGAAGGCAGTTTTCTGGTAAGCCTTTTAAGCATGCAAGTTCTACCCGTGATCATAAAAAATAAATCACAGAAGCTCTTCGGTGCTAGGTATCATTTAGCCTAATCTAGACAGTGACATTTGGGCCACTAACAGCATAATCATGGTTATTGCTACAAATTGCTCCATGTTTGAGTTTTAATGTTATAAGTAAATTATGCCACCGGATAAAATATATGTTTCTTTGGGAATTAAACATGTTTATTTCAGCAATGTGGCTATGGACTAGCACGTAGACCTTAAGCTTCTTTCATGTAGTAATACTGCCACCTTCTGAAGCCCAGAGGAATTGTCCTCAAGGTTAGCTGTCTTACTCTTGAGAGACTTCTCAGGAGGCCATTTGCAGAAAACCAGCAGCAAAAAAACTTCCAATCAAAAGCTTCCAAGTCTAGAAACTGTCTGGTTTTTAATCATATAAATGATATGTTGATTTTAAGTCTCAATTTTAAATAGGTAGAAATGAATACAGCTATCCAAGAGTAAGTAAAAATACGACTTCCTCTTTTCGTTTTATCCCCAAATGACTTTAGAACTATCTTGATGTGGAGGTTCCTGTCAAAGAGCTCAGGAGATGCAAAGTTAATCCTAGTATGGAAGATACACAGCAAGAACAATTGCCAGGCAGAAGTGGGGCAGGGGTGGCCACAGCTGGGACGGTGAGAAGGGGGTGGCGAATGTTTTCCTATCATTCAATCAGACAGTATGCCCTTCAGCACAACAGCAAGCCCTCCTGATTCTTTAGAATTAGTGAGATTAGCATGAAGCACATAATACAGGATGATGGGATTTGTCATAATTTGCATTGTCCTGGAAAAATGCGGGTTGATAGAGCGATGCATCTTGGAGCATGTCATGTCCCACGGGCAGGTCACAGAGGAAGCTTGGCAGAAATAATTTTGTGATATGTGCATCAGTTGCAAATGCTTCATAAGTAATTTGTCAAAATAAAATAAATAGGAAGAGGTTAGAAAGGTAGAGAGAGTAGGGTCATTGTGAAAGTATCTCAAAAATTTGGGAATGCCATCCTCCAATATTGCATTTTCAGTGATTAAATGGAAATACATATAATGAATAATTTCATTCTCCTTTTGGCTTTAAATTCCCAAAGCCTTCCTGGTAAGCTTTTCTTTTTTCCATGCTCTGAGAGTAAAATCTTGGAAAATATATGTGTGTTTCTAGAAAGTTTATTTATGGAAGCCCAGTACAGCAAAGATCATGCACAACCGCATTAGGAAAGGTTTTCTGAGAGATTGTTTCTGACCTTGATAATGTTCCCAAACTACAGATAGGAAAGGATAATTGGTGTGTAGTTGACAAAATGAACATGACAGTGTTACTTATCTGCAGCAGCATATCTAGAAATGGGCATATAGCATTCAGACAGGCAAGGGGAACATGCTTATTTAGCATAGTGCTCCAAGAATGAAAGGTCCAGTGTCAGGTATTGTCCATGGTTTATTTATGGAGCACCTAACAGTGATGCCACTGTCTTTGATATTTGGAAATTTCTCTTATCCAAGAACATTATAACTAGTGTTTACAGATTATGTTATTTATCATTTCGATATCTGCTTCTACTACACAAAGACATTTTGCAATGTCTCCTTTATTTGTCTTTATACATTTCGAACAAAAGATTAATGTTGGCAGTTCAGTAACACTGATCTTTTATGACAGTTGAACATTTGTGGGTTGAGGGTCTAATAAGAAAAAAAATTTAAGTGAGGAGCTTAAGGAAAATGAAAAAATAATCACTTGTGAGCATTAGGCTTATAATAAAAATGTGTCTTCTTACTACAGTGTTGGTAGGAAGAAATACTCATTTTCTCAGATGGTTATAATCGTAGAATTAGGCTTTATGAAAACTAAAATTACCCTAGGGCACAGCTCAACATGAATAAATCTTTCAACACCCAGTATCAGGAAACATGATACACATGAAACTAATAATGTCCTACAATTACAAGTAGATCAAGAAGAACTGTGTGAAGTTTTTTAAAAGCATTATTTATTGAGTTCTATAACATGAAAGTTACTCCAAATAATGTGAGTTTAGCCCATTTTAAATCATTTGTTGTTTGTAAAATAATAGCCCTCTATATAAACCTCATATGTTTTTAAACTTGCCCTCCTGTCTGTAATATTCAAAACTGATTGCTTTCAAACAAACTGTTTTACTAATCAGAGATAATAAGTGCTTTATGGTGCCAATTGTCAAAAACTAGAATTTTATGGACACTATTTCCCTAATATATCATCTCCTGACTCATAAAAAGATTCTTTTTTCGTAAACCCTCGTTTGCTTGGTTGTAATGTTTCTGCCCAATTTCAGCATGGTAGTTGTAAGTGGATATTCTGTATAGCATTTGTTTCATTAAGAGCTGGCAATGTAGACTACATTTTTACTGTCTTATGCCACGTTTTAACTATTTTTTTCTATTGTCTTCTTTTTGCTGGATACTACTGTGTAAAATAAAAAAAAAATACACAAGTAAATAAATAAGGCACCTGTTGCTTCTCCCATGAAATTTCTTTTCTCCCAGGAAATGTGCTTGCAGTGTCAGATAATTTACCTTGGGTTAGAATTTTTCTAGCATTTTTCTCTAAATAGCAAAGCCATAGTACGTTTAGATAATCATCAGGGGAGAACAAACATACCTCTTAGCTTTCTTAGCAGAAAGTTATGATTTTTAAAAAAACAAAACTTTTTTGAATAACTATACATCTCACCAACTCCCTCCCAAAATTTTTAATAAACTAAAGATTTAAGTTCCATTTTTTCATACAAAGTTTTCTAAAGTGAACAAACAAGGTAACATACTAGATAGATCAATTGTTTCAGTGTCTCTAAGCTTGATGATTCTGTTACTCTAGCTAGTGACCACTGACTTAATAATGCTAACTTAACTCTCAATGTCAGTCATGTGTTTACTCAGTCAGCATATGCTCTCGTTTATGGCGCCTCTTCTGCGTCCTTTGAAGGATGCCATGCAAGAGTTTATTTCCATAGGGATAGAGAGTGAAGTGAGCAGAGAAGGCCCAATCAAGAAATTTAATCAAGAGGTATTTATTGGGCAAAGTACCTCATCCAGAGTTAATGACATTGCCACTCTGCGAATGAGTCTCAGAAAATGAAGAGGTAGCTAAAAAAATTAGCTTATTAATGTGCTTTCATCACATCTGGACTGGATCCAGTTCTTGGTGCTTGCCTGGAATATTCATTGCTGCTGCATTAGCAGAATACCTGGCAATCCTCACATTAATGGAAAGGTATCTGGTTAGTAGTTTTTAAAATCTACTTAGTCTGTGATGTAACCAAATATTTATTTGAAAATAAAATGATGTGCTTTTTTTGTTTGTTTGTTTTGGGTTTTTGTTTTGTTTTGTTTTGGGGTTTTTTTTGCTCAGGACAGGTGACTGGAGGAGGCAAAGTATACTTGTTCTCCATTTTGCTTTCACTAATTTGTCTTTAATAAAATTAATGCTTCAAAGATTATTAACAGCATTTGGATGCTTTTGCCATTTTGTCCCAATTCCAATAGCTGCCTCTCTGAACTTTTACTATCGTTTCAGTGTTGTTGCTTTTTTTAAAGGATTCTTTGTGGTGAACAAGTAATCTCAATGAAAAAATAATCAAAAATAAAATGATAATTGAATCAGCCAAGAATCTCATAAGAAAGACATCTCTTGCTATAAAGACATCTATTGAAGATATTTCAGAATATACAGGCAACTTCCTTGAGTACAAAAGAATATTAGCTAAAATATTCACTAAATTTGATATTTTTTCTAAATATAAAAGAAGTAGATTAAGTACTTAATTTTTATTTTAAAAGTATTGGTTTAAAGGAACATATTTGAGAACTATAAATTCTTTGAAAATTTGTTGGTACTGGAAAATAGAAAGAAATCAAGAGTAGGAATAGATATAATTATTTTAGATACAGTTTTCTTTCTCTTCATCAAGGTAGATGTCTCCAGTGTACCTTGGTGCACACATATTTTGGAAAAATTTGGAAAAATCATCCATGAATTTTTCTTTTTACCTGTCATAGATTTGCTTCTTTTAATACAAATGTCATCATATTTGTCTATGGCTCAGACTTACCGTACAAAACCCAAAGCCCTTTTTTTAGGAGTTTGGGAAAAGAAGGTGTTTTTTTTCCCTCATCCATTCTTACTTTTCCTAGCTTACACCCTGCCTCCAAAATAAGGGTCTATTGCCGTCACAAAATAATTTATATTATATGAATAATTATGTTGTAAAATATTTCTGAAGCTATAAAGTAAAAATATAAAGCAGTGAATTCTCTCACTTTTCTTCTCTTTATTAATTTTTAAATCACTATTTTTATTGCCTGGAAACTTTTTGCCATGCATTTGTCCATAATGTGGACAGTTCTCCTAGAAGATTTTTGTCTTGTTTTGTTTTTTTTGTAGTCTCACTCTGTCACCCAGGCTGGAGTGCAGTGGCATGCTCACGGCCACCGCAGCCTCGACCTACTGGGCTCAGGCAACACTTCCACCTCAGCCTTCCAAGTAGCTGGAACTATAGGCATGCACCACTATGCCCGGCTAATTTATTTTTTGATTTATTGTAGAGATGAGGTCTTGCCAGGTTGCCCAGGTTGATCTCAAAAAGACTCAGGCAATCCTCTCACCTCTGCCTCCCAAAGTGCTGGGATTACAGGCATGAGCCACCGCGCCCAGCCTCCTAGAAGTATTTCAGGATTTAAAAAAATGGCAGAATGATAGACATTTTACCTTAGGAAAGGGAGTAGGGGAAAAACAGCACTTCATTTCCTTAGCATACCTGTTAATTTTATTCCTCATAGATGACTTAGAAGGATTTCTTCTTGTATATACCCTATGGGAGAGATATTATTTATAAATAAGTGATAAGATTCTACTCTACAATTATAAGGTTAGGTTGTCATCGAGTTCTCAAAGTTTCTGAAAGTGCGTGATGGTTGGTGAATGAGAATAGATGACAAAAGAAAAAAGCCAAGTTTCACTGTGGTAAATAAGCAGATCACACTTGAAATGGAACGCTTTCCTGTGGCCAGAACAGAACTGTGTCCAGAAAAGAAATAGTGTTCCTATGTCCTACTGGCCCCTCAGAACTAGATTAAAAATCCAGTTAGTATCCTAATTTTAGAATTAATTTTATGCTTAATGAAATAATAAAACATCTGAAATTACCACAGCAAATATAAAGAGAGCCAGAAGAAACACTAATATAACTCTTGGGGAACCATTTCTTCCATCATTTATATTGATATGGAATATATCTTATACATCAGATGTCAAAAGTAGTTTTCCAGAGCATTCAGAAGTAGTCTAAGACTGGGTATCTGTGTGTGTACCATCTGCCTTTGAATTAAATTCCACCTTCTTTCTTGCTAGAAATGGTCATAATTGTTTTTACTTTAGGTTGAACATATTTTGGTATTGGTGATGGGATTCTAGAGGACTTTTCCCTAGGGCTATAGGAAAGAGAATCATGTGAGTAAGGAGTCATTCAGGAACACAAAGAGAAATGGGCAGAGCCAGTAAAAGGAAGACACATAAATCTAGCTTCTGACCAGGAAAGTAAGCTAATATGATGGAATCAAGGGCCAGGAAAAACAAGATCATATGAGTACTATGAAAGTAAACTCAAAATGCAAATGGAAAAATAAGTGAAGAAATCTGACACCACTAAATAGTGAAACTGGTTTGGGTTTTTTTTTGTATTTTCTTTTTTTTAATTTTAATTTTAAAGATGAGTACAATTCAGTGTTAGGTAGACAAACAGTCATTGTACAGGTAAAGGTTGGGCCTCACTTTGGTCCCCACTTCACCTAGTTTGATGAAGTGTGTTCCCCTGTCCTCCCACTACTTATTGATGAAGTATGTTCCCCCGCCCTCCCACTACTGCCAATCCTTTTCTTATAGTATTATGATAATTGTTCAGGGTCTGCCCATGCGTAAGAACATGCAGTACTCAGTTCTTTGTTTCTGTGATAGATCACTGAGTATTACAGATTCTAAATCCATCCAAGTTGCTATGAAGTTCATAATTTTGTCCTTCTTTATGGCTGTGTAATATTCCATCGTGTATATGTACCACATTTTTTTTTATCTAGTCCACTTTCATTGGGCAGCATGGTTGGTTCCATGTTTTTGCTATTGTGAATAATGCTGCAATAAATATACGTATGCAGGTATCTTTTTCATAGAGTGATTTGAGTTCCTCTAGGTATATTCCCAGAAGGGGGATTGCTGGGTCATATGGAAGGTTGATTTTTAGATTTTTTTAGGAATCACCACACTGTTTTCCACAGTGGTTATACTAGTTTACACTCCCACCAATAGTAGTGTTTTTAATAGCAAGTTTGTCAGGGGCCAGATTCAACTCCATAGAGATTCAGTATATTCCTCGTGTTATGCTAAGCAGCTTATCATTTAATTATTACAGTTTTTAAAACTGAATATTATTATCCCATTTTCAAGTATGGAAACTGAGCTTCAGAGAGACTGTGCAATTTGTCCAGAAGCACACAGCTGGTAACTGGTAGGGTAAGGATATAAACCTCAAGTCCATAAAACTTCAAACCTATGTCCTATCATACAGAATTTTTCAGGGATGAGAAAGAAGAAACCCAATAAAAAAGTAAAGACTGAATTTCTTTAAAAACCATATGCATGAATCTAATCATGTTGTAGGAACAGCAGAAACAAGTAATGAAATGGAAACTTAGTTTTATGTAAGCAGAGAACTCAAGAATTGAGAATAGTCTTGGAGAAGCAAAGACTAATATTATGTTCTCTAAATCAGGGTCCCCAAACCTGGGGCCACAGGCCCAATACCAGTCATGGCACGTTAGGAACCAGCTGCACAGCAGGAGATAAGCGGTTGGCCAGCCCAGCTCTGTCTTCTGGCAGATCAGCAGTGGCATTTGATTCTCAGAGGAGCCAGAACCCTACTGTGAACTATACATGCAAGGGATCTATGTTGCACGCTCCTTATGAGAATCTAATGCCTGATGATCTGAAGTGGAGCTGAGGCAGTGATGCTAGTGCTGGGGAGTGGCTGCAAATACAGATTAACATGAGCAGTGAGTTTTGACTGCACATTTCCCTCCCACCCCCCAACCCCCCCGCCAAGGAAAAATTGTCTTCTACAAAACCGGTCCCTGAGGCCAAAACGGTTGGGGACTGCTGGTCTAAATCATATGAAACATCTTGGTGAAAATAATACTGCTGTTGATCTTTTATTAACTGAAGGCAATATACAAGGATATAGATCTAAGTGAAAATAAGAAAATAAACAAATAAAAAACAATTTGTTTCATGTGAGAATGTCTTAACCAGAGGACATTGAAAGGCTACTATAGGCTACCTGAGATATCCACAGTAGGTCTCTGTTAGAATGTGTCTTTACTACACATTCCTCCTTAAGCTCTATTGGTTCTCAGAAATTTATTGCCTGACTTATATGTGATAGTCAATAAGATTTTTTTAAGAATGAATGTATGACTGAATGAATGAGCCTTTTCCTCCAGAGTCTGGATATGTGAATGACTTTCTAAAAGAAATGATACCTGAACAGTGAACTAATGTTTTGGACAGAAGAATGGATATTAAGAGGTCATGACTTTGTTAAAAGTTATAGAAAAGAAAATCAGTTATCTGTCTTCCAGCCTCCTGTTCAGGTCAAAAGGCATGTCTCCTTTCTGTCATTTTTTAGTGAAAATATTTATTATTAGCACATGTTTTCTGAGTTAAAAAATTATTTGGGGTCAAAATATGTCAAAACATATTTAAATGACAGAATTTAAATAATAGTTTTCAGACAATGTTTTGGGGGTCTTTAATTTTGTGAGCTATTTGGGGGGATATGTCATGATAATTTTGTTTTAGAATGAATTGATTCTGCTTATAGTTTTAAAAGGAAGCAGTTATGAAATTCATCCTTGAGGTCTCCTCTAAACAAGAATTTGCTTGAGGGAGCAAGACTTAGATGCCCTTTTGATTTTTACAGGATAACGCACTCAGAATTGTAAATGAAGTAGTGCTAAAGGACAGATAGAAAATTATTTGTCTATTTTAATATTATGTGTGGTGCATTCACCAGTAAAGAGCATAGGAAAATAGTCAATTATCTTTCCAGCAAAGGCCTAGAAGAGCTAACAAATTTGCTGTGATATATGGGAGAATTTGAACTTTTAAAAACTAATCCTTTGCTATGAGAATTATGAATAAAATTGAGAGAATTCATAGAATTTCTATCCTCAATGCACATATTGTAAAAGAGAAAAATAAGTTTTTACCTTGCCTACTTAATAAAGCTTTAGGTTTTAATAAAGCTTCTAGAAATTTAAATTTGAAATTTGTACCTTAATGTGTTTAAGATAAATTGGTAAATAGTCATCTATAGCTATGAAGCTCAATGTGGAACAACCCACATTTCACATTTGTATTATTATCACTAAGGCTGATGTGTATTTTTGGAACACGCACAATTCTATGTTATCATCTCAGCTACCAATGTATTTTCTCTCTCTCTCTCTCTCTCTCTCTCTCTCTCTGTCTGTCTCTCTCTCTCTCTCTGTCTCTCTCTCTCTCTCTTTCTATCTTTTAACAATCAAACCATTTCATCAATTCTAGCTTAAATATCTTCTCTTTCATGATACTTTCATCCCAGTCATGAGCTACAAATGATTTGTGTCTACCCTAACCTCCAGTGCCATTCATTGGTTAAGATTCTTTAGTTATCATTTGTAGAAGTTTACTAAAACGGTTTGGGCAAATAGTAGGACATTTATTGTTATGATATTATGCTATCTCTCAGAACTTCAAGGTAGGAATTGGCTAACCCTCAGAAGGTTACTAGGAATTAGAACTAGTATCAGGAACTAAAATCAGAATAATAATGATAGTAAAGATTTATGTCATGTTTATTAATCTGCTCGGACTGCCATAACAAACTACCATGAAATGTTTGGCCCAAACAACAGAAATTTATTTCTCACAGTTCTGGAAGCTGGGAAATCCAGAATCAAAATGCCAGGCAGTTCAGTTTCTGGTGAGGGATCTCTTCCTGGCTTGCAGACAGCTGCCTTTTCATTGTGTTCTTACATAACATTTCCTTGGTAAATGCATGTGGAGAGAGAGCTCACTCTCATCTTATAACGTCACCAGTCTTATTGTATTAGAAGTCAACTTTTATGATCTCATTTGATCTTAATTGCCTTCTGAAAGTTCTACCTCCAAATACAGTAACATTGAAGATAAAGACTTAAATATGTGAATTTGAGGGAGACATAATTCAACCCATAACATCATACTTCCTAGATACCAACCTTTAGTATACACTCTTTAGATATATAGTCATCCCTCAGCATCCATGAAAGATTGGTTTCAGGACCCCCTTGGAGACAAAAATTCATAGATGATCAAGTTCCTTATATATACACATAACCCATGTACATCCTCTCATATACTTTAAAATAACTCTAGATTGTGTATAAAATCTTATACAATGTAATATTATGTAAATAGTTGTCATGCTACGTTGGGGTTTTTTTGTTTTTATATTGTTATTTTTCAGAGGTTTTTAAAAATATTTTTGATCTTTAATTGGTTGAATCTACGGGTGCAAAATCCATGAATATAGATGGTTGACTTTATTAAGTCTTTAATGCTCAAGAGGACCCTGTAAAATAGCTACGATTTTATCACCATTTCATAAATGAGAAAAATAAAGCAAAAAATGTGAAAAAGTAATGTGTCTGAGCTTACATAGCTTATAAACGATAAAGCCAAGCTTAAGCATGGTTGTCTGGCTATAGAGTTCATGCCCTCGAACGCTGAGCTAAACAAGACTCCCTTCCGTCTTCTCTGCTTCTGTCTGGGTATTTGCTGTATCTTGCAGCATAGCTTTCTCTGTTTCTACAGTCCAAGGGAGGCACATGACCAGCTCCCAGCCCCAGATTTTCCATGTTACAATTCTTTCAGTCTCCATCCCAGAGAATTCTTCTACCAGTGTGGGTCAGCTTTGCCCTGCATAGTACTGACAATACTGACTGAAGAAGTAAAGAAGTAAATGATCATTATGTATTTCGCTGTTTACACTCTAATTAGCACAGATGAATCATGCTCTCTTCGTGTTTACTTCATCTTGTTTACTGTTATTTTCCTAAAATGGCACCTTGATTCAGATGCTTTCCTTTGAAGCAAGTTTAATTGTTATACATCAGATGTTTGTTTTATCTTCTTGCCCTGAGAAAATGTTTGCAAAAGATTTATTTTCCTCCTTCTTTTCTTCAAATTGTGAAAAGAAAGTTATCTAACTGGAGGATGGGGCTTGGGGAGAGAGCCAGAAAGGGTGAGAAATGCGTGTTTGTATGTTTAACTCAATGGACCTTCATTTGAATATCTCTCTTTCTGAGAGAACTGTCTGCGGTTTGGGCAGCATGGCAACATTTTGGGATAAAGGTCAGTTTCATAACGTGCAAGAAGTTAGGCTAAACTAAGTCTTTTATATGAAAGCCTTATGTTTGGCTGCCAGTAGGTTCCTAAGCATATTTATACCCTGCCTCAATCTTAACTTCTATCTGATTAGACCAATAACTAAAGAATATGTGATTTGTAGGTAGACAGTCTTCGTTTCAGCTACTACTTCTGCCAGTTTGCAAGCCATGTGACCTATGGCAAGTTAACTGAACTTCTCTGAGTCTGTGTATTGAGTTATAAAATGAAAATGGTCTTTATATCATAAAACTGCTTTGAGAATTAAATGAAAATATATCTAAATATCTTGTCTGTGTTAGAAGCTTAATATTGGCTTTTTTCCTGCTTCTTTAATAAAAGAATATGTATGATCTTAATAACAATATATTACAGCCTAGATTCTTCTAGGAAGTTGTCATTCCCTACATATACAAGAGCATTTTGAAGGAACATTTAGCACTTCAAGATATTTGAGTGAATTAAGGAAATAAGATTTTTCCTAGATGGCCTTAAAGAAATAAAATAGACAAAGTCTCCACTTTGTGGACCAAATGCATTAACTGAGTCCAAAAACTGTAGGAACAACTATTGAAAAATCACTGTAACTGAATTATCAGTGTAATACTACTTGAGGTATAATTTTTGAAGCCTGGAAAAAATTTATAGGTCTTGCCCACTTTTGTCCAAGATATGGGAACCAAAACCCAGATGTATCTATTTACCTTTGAAATTATCTTACCTTTACCTTATAAAACAAACAGCAAGAGAGCTGACAAGATTAGCAAAATGGGATGCACATCATTCATAATACTGTTTCACTGAAAATGAAATTTCACTTTAACATAGTACAGACTATGGATTATAGCAAGTAATCTTTCCATTCCATACTTTTTCTTTTGTATTTCTTATTTTCCTAGTTGGTGCCAATGGATACCATTCTTTTGGTTGATAGGAGATAGCAGTTCCAACTCTGTGGATTGCATCTTATAGTTCAGTTAATGTTTCTAAGAGTTTAAAAACACACTCCTAACAAGGTGGGGGGGCAGAAATATGGAAAATGAGGTCTTGAAATTCATTAAAATAGGTAAGCCCTAAATAAGTGCACTATCTCACTGTGTTCAAGGGTTTCTGGGATTGCATTACGTTCTGTCTATTCTTAGAGAGTTAGTCAGACCATATTACCAAATATTTTATCTTAAGAACAAGCAATAACTAATATATTTGGCAACATTCACAGGAAAACAGTGAAGAAAAAAAGGAGTATAGATTCTAAGGAAATGTAATTATTTAACTTAGAAAGGAATGACTTTGTGAAGAATGATTAGCCTTCCAACATATAAAAGGATTTTGTTTAGATGGTCTTCGTAATAGGCTTCCTATTTTTATAGGATAGAATGTGTCTAAATAGCAGCAAAATATTTGGAAATTGATATTGAAGAATTGCTTTAAATAAGCCATATATAATTATTTTCTCAGAAACTTATATAGCTAAAAAGGTGATTTTCATGTTGAAAACATTCATCTTAGGCATTGTTTTACATGAAACTTAGTATTCTTTATTTTATTTGTATTTGATCCTCCTTTGCATCCTTTTAACATTAGGTCTCTCCTGGCTCGCCTCCTACTTTACCAGCCCTAATTCTTCTACATGGTCTTCCTCCTCATGTACCCTAATAGCAGTTAGCTCTACCAAGCCCTGTTCCTGGCCCTTTTTTCTTTTATACCTTTTCACAATTTTATACCATTCATTAATTACCCCATCTGCCCCTAAGGTTTTGTATCACGACATCATGTATGACTTCCTGTCTTCTAATCTTTTTTTTTTTTTTTTTTTTTTTGAGTTGGCGTCTCACTCCGTCGCTCAGACTGGAGTGCAGTGGCCGCTCCCGGCCACCGCAGCCTCGACCTGCTGGGCTCCGGCGATCCTTCCGCCTCAGCTTTCCAAGTAGCTGGAACTACAGGCACGCGCTACCAAGCCCAGCTAATTTTTTATTTATTTTAGAGATGAGGGCTCGCCAAGTTGCCCAGGCAGGTCTCGAACCCACAGGCTCAGGCAATCCACTCACTTCAGCCTTCCAAGACATGGGATTACAGGCTGAGCCACCAAGCCCGGCTCTGTCTTCTAATCTTAGGTTTCAAAAAAAATTTGATATTGGAAGACATCCTGTAGCTATCTTACCTTCACTTTGTTTTGTCTCCTTCCACCTTAAAAAATAAATTAAAAAGAAGATGAAATGATTCTCCTTTCCCATTGTTCTCTTTAGTGCTGCAAACTCACAATTCTTCCAGGCTCCCGAAATATAAACCCTCAAGTCAACTTTGAATATTTCATCATCATCTGTGCATTGATTAGTCACCAAGTTCTGCCATTTTCTTTAATAATGTCTCTCACACCTGCCTTCCTGCCATTGCCATCCTTGTCATCTTATATCTGTACTACTGCAATTGTCTCCTATCTGTTCTACCTAGCTCGTCTTCTAACTTCCTAATTCTTCCTGCAAATATGACTACAACACTATTTTATTATTGGTATGCTCCTGCTTAAAAATCCCTCAGTTTCCTTTAATATACTACATCAAGTTCATGTGATTTTGCTTGACTTCCTTTAAATCATATTGGTAGTATTAGGATCCCATTGAGTACCGGATTAAGAAACTCAGGAGTTTCCATACCTTCCTCTGCCATTTAACTCTCGTCTTCATGAAATTCTCAAGGGAGATGAATACATAAGAAATGCTGAAAGATGAATAAATATTAACAGGGAGTTTGAAATCTTCAGACTATTCTAGAAAATTGATGAACAATTGGAGGTTTAGGACCTAAACATGGCTTTTTCATTCTGCAATTGCCAGATATTGCCACAAGCAAATCACCAAGCCTGAGATAATTAGAACTCCTGAAAAGCTAAGTGCCAGTAAGATTAGGGAAGTCAAACAGAGACAGACTGAGAAATAGGCAATAAGGAAATAAGATATTCCTCTTCCTGATTGGTGAGAAAATAATCCCAGCAGCAAAGAGACAGCTGGATGACCCAAGAAGAAGGCCTTAATTCTGTTGCAGGTCTAGTTTCAGGGCTAGAAAAAAGATAGAAAAGATCATCCATTCTCATGCAGGATCTTTTGGCACAAAGTCATAGTGGCCCAGCACAGGTCAAAGCATGTCAGCCTGTCTAATTATCAGCTCCTCCCAGCACACTCACCATAGTTTTCAAGACTCTTTGGAAACAAGTCGCTGGCAGTCTGGTGTTTCACTCTTCTCAGTTTTGTTTTATGTGTTTTTTAATGCACTTTGTACTGGCTTTGCACACTCCACTTCCTGGATTATAATTTTTTCTTCATCTCGTCCTACATGTATTCAAGTTCTTGCATTCTTTCAAGGCCAGTTTATGACTGGCCTCACTGAAATCTTCAACTACTGCTGCCCACATTGATTATAAATTTCTCCAAATTGCTATGATTTTTATAATTATTTCTACTCAGTTTTGCATTTCATTGTTTTCTATTCATTTTTGTGTATGTATATATGTATGTAGATAGTACATATGTATATATGTAAACTCCTTGAATTCATGAACAATGTCTTTCTTTTCTCTCAAGTAAAGTTCCTGAAATAGTACCTGTTACATTGCAGAAACACAGAGCTAGAAAAGACAATAGAGAACAATTATGAATGATTATGGGTTGATTGATTAAACAACTATCTTTTGAATTCTTAAATTATACCTATATGGTACTGTTAAATAAAATCATAATAGAAGTACAAGGGTTGACCCCAAAAAAACAGAATTATCTTTTGGAGTGTGGACCCCTTGTAGTACAGGCTTCCTCCATTAGTAAGTGTTCTAGAATCTCATCGGTGTCAGTGTATCAGCAAGCGTTATTGTAAGAGGCTGCGTTGGGCTTCACTGAAACTTTTTTGGAGATTCTTTCAACATGTTTGCCCATTTCATGATGGGTGATTGACAAGTGCTCCTGCATACACAGCACTGAATGTTCAATATTTTTTGACCAAAAATGGCTTGACCCCTGTGCCCCACACTCGTACTCCCTACTCACCCCATCTCACCCCAAGCAACTAATTTTTGTTTTCTCAAATGAAAAAAAGTCCTCAAGGGGAAATGTTTTGCTGATGGGAAAGAGCTGAAACCAAAAAATGACAGAAGTACTAAAAGGCATCAAAATCGAGTTCAGAAACTGTTTTGAGTAGTGGAAACAGCATCTCAATAGGTGTATTACATCAAACGGAGAGGTACTTTGAAGGTGACTGAAGTTTAAACATGTAAGAATAAATACACTATTTTTTAATAAATAAATTCTATTTTGGGGGGGTCTCTCTTCATATGAAGTCTTATCTATCTCCTTTAGACATTTGATACCAACCATTAGTTATATTCAAAGCACTTAGCAATCATTATTGAACTAGCACTAACCAACTGATATTTTATTAAATCTACCTACAAAGCCCTAAAAACCAATCAAGTTAATTTAATACTTAACCTCATCATGCTTTCTGCTGTCCTCCTGCTACCATAACTCTCATGTTTATAAATACTATGTAGGATTGGCCATTCCTTACACTATTTCAAACTTTAATAGACTTATAAGCATCACATTTGGATGTCATGGTCCACAGTACATGATAAGTATCTCCGGTGGCTACTCCCATAACTTTGCAGTTGTTACAATAGCAATCACCACTGAAGCAGCCTGTGCCCTGGTAATGATATAATAAAGTCCTTTCTGATGATTTCTTAGGAAGAAATTACTTTTGGCCTATATAATTCTAGATTGCATATACTTTTACAAAAATATATTTCTTACATGTATCCTGGAGTACTTGTATTCAGAGCCAACTGTTTAAAGCTAAACCAAATTTTTTGACTATAGAAGCAGCCCTCTATATACTTCAACATTAAAAAGGCAATTTAGGTGTTTTGTTTCATTGAATCAGTCACACTTTAATGTTACTTCCCAGTACTCCTAATGCCAGCACTGTCATATGACAGCAATATAAAAGAGAGACTGTATATTTTTTTAACTCGTCAATTTATTTTTTTGGCATTGATTTCATATTTTACCTGTTACATGGTGAAAATTTGTATTTCTAACATATTATGAGGATAAGTGTGTGTGTTTTTAAAGACAATAGATTAGTCTCAATCCAAAAGCAAAAGCTATGGATTTTTTTTTTTTTTAAGACAGAAATGTCTTGCTGGGTGCTAACACCTTCAGAAGCTATTATTACAGTGTAGCAGAGGAGGACTCTCTTGCAGATGGAGAGAGTAATGTTAAGATTCACACCAGACCTTGTCCTTCTATGTCTTTTCCCCCTGTGCAAAGGAATCTGTCAGATCTTATTCCTTTCTTTGAAGAAATGCCTAAAGAATGTCATTTCAGTCTGGCTACACTTAGGCATCATGTGGAAGATTGTGGATGCCTTCAAGAAAAAGAGACACATTCTGAAAAATGTAATTTAAGGGTTATCAAAAAGAAGTATTTTGGTTTTCTGTGACTGGGTTGAAAGTTTACTCCTTTTTCATAATAATGGTTTTGTACAGTCATACAGTACTTTTTTCTTTTCCAAGCATTTTGGAATTAAATATCTTATTTGATTCTCACTCTATTCTAGATTTAATTTGAAAATATTTTACTGTTTATAGTCAAAAAATAGTACTGCTATTTTATGTTTTCTGATCACTAGCTTTTTTGATGATTTTTCTAGATGGATTAGTTTTCACTATGTGGACTACAGGCATCATGGCCCAGTCTTGAAGACGTTTATCTCAGTAATAACTATGAATGTTGGAGTATAATACTTTCATTCAGTTGCTTCTGAATGTCCAACAAGACTCTCCAAATCCTGCTCTTCATATTATGATCATAATCTGCCTATGGAGATTATGGAGAAATGCCTCCTCAATGAAGTCTACTCTGACTCCCAAAAGAGGTAGGCCCTCTGTCTGCCTTTCTTCTCCCAGAACACCTTGCACACTGTGTCATATTTATCTCTGTGTTCTCAGTACTTAGCTCACTAAATGTTTGTTGAATGAATGACTGCACAAATGAATATATGTGTTGTGATGAACTGATACTTCATTTAAAGGCCATTCCACATGACTGTGGCTAGGTTCCCACCCATTGAATCTCAGAGTAAGTTCAGCAACATGATTAAGAAATGCTAGAGCTACCTAAATAATTTCTTTACTAACTTTAATCAAACTTAAAAATAGTAAGCCTTTTTGTTTTTCAAACAGTCCTTGTAAACCACTATTTCAGAAAAGATCTAAGAATCAAAGTTCATTATGATTTATGCATGGCCACAGGATAATATAGAAAAGATATACAAGTAATGGACCAGGTCAGAGTAGAAATATTAAATGATCTTTTGAGCAAAGCTTTGTAAATATTGACGGGAAAGAGTGATATTGCCTGTAGTAGGAAAACGAAAAATTTAAGTGAAATAAATATCAAATTGAATTTAATTCCTAATGAGCAGATACTAGTAAAGAAAACAAACAAAACTTTATTCTTTGTTTTAAGAAAGCATTCAAGATAGATTTTGCTCCTTGCTCTAAAGCAAAAAGGGATGGAAACTATGACATTCAAGAAATACTTATTTTTGGCCGGGTGCGGTGGCTCAAGCCTGTAATCACAGCATTTTGGGAGGCCGAGGCGATAGGATTGCCTGAGCCCAAGGGTTCAAGACCAGCCTGGGCAACTTGGTGAGACCTCGTTTCTAGAATGTATCAAAAAATTAGCTGGGCGTGTAGTTCCAAGTATTTGGAAGGCTGAGGCGGAAGGATTGCCTGAGCCCAGCTGGGGTGGCCGTAAGTGTGCCACTGCACTCCAGCCTGGGTGACAGAGTGACACTTTGACTCAAAAAAAAAAAAGAAAGAAAGAAATACTTATTTTTATACTTATGTCCTTTTTATCCTTGAATTTTAAAAAATGAGACTTGATCCATATGAGTAAATTTTCTATGTGAAAAGTCAGCATGGCCTAGAAAAAAAGGTCATTAAATAATTATAAACTGCTTTATTCTATTTAAAATAATTTCTTGGCCAGGAATGGTAGCTCAATACTTGTAATCCCATCACTTTGGGAGGCAAAGGAGGGAGGGCTACTTGAGGCCAAGAGTTCCATACCAGCTGGGCAAGCATAGTCAGACCCCATCTACAAAAAAAATTTTTTTTAATTAGCCCGGCATGGTGGCACATACCTTTCGTCCCAACTACTCAGGAAATTGCAGTGAGCCATGATTGCACCACTGCATTCCAGCCTGGTGACAGAGAAAGACCCATTTCTAAAATACATACATAAAACAGGCCAGGCACAGTGGCTCACACCTGTCATCCCAGCACTTTGGGAGTCCGAGGCAAGAGGATTGCCTGAGCCCAGGAGTTCCAGACCAGCCTAGGCAAAATAGCGAGACCTTGTCCCTACAAAAAAAATCAAAAAATTAGTCAAGCATGGCAATGTGAAGTTGTAGTCCCAGCTACCAGGAAGGCTGAGGCGGGAGGATCACCTGAATCCAGGAGGTCAAGGCTGTGGAGAGCCATGATCATGCCACTACATTCCAACCTAGGTGACAGAGCAAGACTCCAATTAATAATAATGATAATTATTATTATATTGGCATTATTCTCTTATGAATTCAGAGGCAATATGGAAGAATCTTCTAGTGTTAATTTAATATCCATCTGTTGCCATACATATAGTTTCATTGGGGATTTGTTAAGATTAATGAGATGTTTATAAAATGTCTAAGACCTCTGGATGAAATTTGATTATGTAAATAGAGTTGGTATGATAAACTAATGAATAAAATATCTTCCTTCTTTATCAAAAGTAATGAGTTCAAATGCATTAAGAAGTTTTCATTAGAAAATTTTCATAGCCGGGCTCGGTGGCTCAGCCTGTAATCCCGCGCCTTGGGAGGCTGAGGTGAGTGGATTGCCTGAGCCCGCAGGTTTGAGACCCGCCTGGGCAGGCGAAACCTCATCTCTACAATAAATCCAAAAATTAGCCGGGCGTGGTAGCGCACGCCTGTAGTTCCGGCTACTCGGAAGGCTGAGGCGGAAGGATCGCCGGAGCCCAGCAGGTCGAGGCTGCGGTGGCCGGGAGTGGCCACTGCACTCCAGTCTGAGTGATGGAGTGAGACACCAAATAAAAAAAAAAAAAAAAAAA
>CAUYQG010263764.1:0-11656 GCA_963574415.1 Tarsius wallacei
ACAATGTTCACTAATTTGGGGAATGGGCCACTTGAGACCCAATCTCCACCACTACATAATACGCCCATGTACCGAACATGCATATGTACCCCGAATCTAAAATTTTTTAAAAATCAAGTTAAAAACATTCTTTGTTGTGAATTTTCAGAAAGTGGTATTTATACAGGACTTCGGTGCCATGAAAATCAAGTTGGGAGATTCTCATATGACCCCTCAAATCTGTATTACTAGCTTTGACAGCTCCTTGGGATGGTTAAAAAAAAAAGAATGCATGAATTCTGCTGTCCATAATTGGAAAAGATTAAGTGCGCAAGGCAGATAGATCTTCCCATGGGTGCTGATGGAAAAGACACTTGTCTCTTGGAGTCTGAGTTGCCCTAACTCTAATATAACCCCTGCCTTACAGGATTGTCATGAACTCCAAATAAGATAATATAGTTAAAGCTCCTGGCACACAACAGGTGTGCAAAAAAAAAAAATTGCCAACGATCACCATTAAATTTGGTTTTGTTTTTTGTTTGCTCTTCTGAGAGCACACATGTTAACTCATACATTCCTTCCATTTATAGGTTGCAACCAGTGTGGAAACTAGGGGCAGGCTCATGAGGCGTCTCTGTACTTTACAAAGTTCTGTGATTCTATTCGTAATTTTAAAGTAAAAAGTTAACATTTTTCTTCCATTTAGAGTGCTTCGAGAAACACCTGTGTCCCAGCTTGCAAACCTCCTTCTAAGGCTCAGCGGGCCATGCTCTGATAATAGACATGTCTGCCAACTGGAACGGCAGTAGTGCATTCCAAGATGATGGTTTTCGGAGGAGATGACAAAAGCCAAGACCCAACAAAAGACTGCCATGGCCACTCTAGGTTGGAATCTAAGTTCTTTTACCTGGCTCTACTACTTTTGGCAAGTCATTTAAACGTTGAACCAGTGTCCTCATTCCAAAGCCAGTATAAAAGCAACCAGCTTACTTCATAAGAATAGCTAATAGCACTGAACTCTTGAGCATCTTACTAAAGCCCACTCAGGCCAATGTAAAAGTGTAGGAGAGTGGAAGAAATTACCGCACATTGCAAAGCTGCGGTGCCTTTTACTCAAGTCTACTAAAGCCAACAGAAGTGCAGTGTAATATAAGACATTACTGCAAAATAATCAAGGGAGACTGGCTGTTCCAGAAGACCCTGGCCGCAAGGTAACTCAGCCCCCCCCCCACATCATTCACGATTCCAGCATTTGTACTGTAGCGGGAGACAGGACTTTCGCCCCACAGCAATGGGTGAAGGCAGGGAAAACCGTGCGCAGAGGCCATCGGAGCCCCCAGATGGAGGGGGCCACCACTAAAGGAAAAGCTGGGACACGCTGGGGGATAGGGATTGTGGAAAGGTTGCTCCCAGCATCACACAAGCCTCACGCCTCCAGGCCAGGTATTCACAAATGCTCCAGAGACACAGAGTAGGTGGCGTGTCCCACGGAGGGTTCGGGGGACGGCGGAGGCGGACCCAGCGGGAGACTCGGCGTCCACTCCCGGGGTCCGCTGCGAGGGGAGGGGGCGTCTGCGAGGAGGGGGCGGGGGCGGGCGGCCGAGCAAGGGGGGAGGGGCGAGGCGCTGTCGCCGGCCCCCTCCCCTCGTCCGCGCTCCCTTTCCTTTCCCTCCCAGCCGGGCACCCGGGCGCATCCCGCCGAGGCCGGGCCGCTTCAGGGGGAGGCGCCAACTCCTCGCGGCGCTGGGCCCCCAACCGAGCAGTAACCGCTACCGAGGAGGCGGAGCGGACGCGACTCGGCCTGCGCCGAGGTAAGGGGGTGGAGGGCAGGGGAGGGAGGCCGGGGGGGGGGCGCCGGCGACACGCAGGCCGCTCTCAGGTGCCCCCGCGACGGGCCACCTCTCCCCGCCCCCGCAGGCCGATCTCCCGGCTGCAGCCACCGCCGGGGGCCCCCGGGGGCGAGAGCCGCGACCACGCCACGGACCTAGACGTCGTCGCGCATGCGTAAACCCGTTGACTGGGGTTCCGCTCTGGGATCTGGGGCTACACCCCAGCCTAGGCCGCGGGCCGAGGCTGTGCTGCGCAGGCGCACTTCCGCCGGCGGGGCCCGGACGCGCTGTTTTCTAGGGTTGCATCCCTGCCCCGGCCGCCGGCCGAGTCCGCGCTGCGCATGCGCGAGTCCACTCGTGCGGGTCGCGCTTGGCGTCGCCCCGGGCTCATTGCCTGCTGGGGGGGTGGTGCTGTTTCTCGTCCCAGGGGAGGCTCCTGCCCTGGAGTTTCGCCTTCCCTCCCCACCCTCTGCTCAGCATAGGCTGCTGATGTTTTCATTTCTGTGCCCTCGGCCCTTGGCTCCTGTCCCGTAAATCTAGTCCCCCAGTTCTGGGCCCCGGACCGGCTTGTTAACTGAATGACAGGATATGCTTTCGACATTTGATCCTGATGTCCAGGGACAGCACGGAAAGTTTGACTTTGCTAGGCGAGCTGCTGTGGAATGATGGGGAGAAATCGCTGTACGTCTTAAGCCGGAAGATGTTGCTGTGCTCAGCCCCGGAAATAGAGGTTTTCAGAAGTTGAAAACTTTCCAAGTGCTCCTCCTTGGCCGAGCAAGAATTGAGTTGGAAGGCGAGTTCAGAATGAACTTTTTGTTTTTGTTCTTTGCAGAATTGCATAAAATGTTACAACAGCTCGAGCCTGGGACTGTAACAAAATGTATGTCGTAGAGCTGCCTTGTACAGTGCTTGGCAACTTCATCTTTTTCAGAGCTGAATAAAAGTGGTCGAGTTCACAAACAGTGCTTTGGAACGCTGCTTTCCCCCCACCCTCGAAAATGACAGTCATTATTTAATGTTTATTGAGCCTCCTGGCTTTGCACCTTTCTAGTACCAAATTCCTGCTTGGCTTTACACCTTACTGGACAATGGTTCTTAGTTAAGTCAGTTTCTTGATCCCTGGGGCTATTATGGAGAGTCTCTCACAATGTCATTACTGTGAGCTTTGCAATCTTATAGGATGTGCTGATACAGGCATTGGGGGCTGGAATAAAAGAACCACTTAGGCTCCGAGAATCTAAATACTCTAGGTGAAATGTAATCTTTTTATTTCCTACAGCACTCGGCAGTGTATGCATGTCATTAAAGTAGCAGGTAAAGGCAATGGGAATGATATGTTCTTGCATGCCCCACTCCCACCATGCAGGCCTTATTATTGTTGCTGAGCACACCAAGCAGACCCTCACCTCAGGGCCCGTGCATTTGTTGTTGCCTATAAGTTCACTTTCCCACTCCACCTAAATCTGCATTGCACAGGCATTCCTTCAAGTTCTGAAACAGTTGACAGCATTTCCGAGAGGTGACTACCCTTCTAAAGTAGCTGCTGTTCTGACTCTCCGACCTCTTGACTGCTCTTCTGGTTTCGTCGCACTTAATCACTATCTGATGTTATGTATTTAGATAGGTATGATCTATTTCCCCCTCCTCAGAAGGTATTTGTTAACTGCATAAAGTAAAGTTGGAATCTAACTCCAGAGGTATCTTGAATTCAGCATGGATTCTTTCCATTTATTCAATATTTATTTTTTATCAGGTCCTGTCCTTGGTGCTTGGGGTATATCAATGAACAAAAGCGGCAAAGATCCTTCCCTCTGGAGCTTACATTCTAGCAAAGAATGCTAAACAAAACCATATTTGATTAATTATGTTAGAAAATTATAAATACTATAAAAAAATGAAAAAAGAACAGAAATGGGATTGGAGTGCGGGTGTGGGTTGCATTTTTAAACAACATGGTTATGGTGAATTTGAAGATGGAGAACTGGGTTTTAGAACTTAATGTCCTGGGAAAAAATGTTTATCATGCTTTAATGTCTTTCATGGGGGCCCACAGCATGACCATTGTAACAAATGTCACCATTATAGGATATGATGCAAATCCATTTGTTTCAAAATAGAGTTCAAATTATTCAGGATTTTATGGTTTACCTTGGTACATCAAATGAAGAGACTAGACTCTTTCATGGAAGACGCTAGCAAAACTACTACTGTATATTGTGCTGAGAAAAAGTATATATTGTCTCCATAGTTTAGTGCATTTTACAATTGCCTCTTAACGTCCTTCTGACTGTGGATGACTAGTGAAGATCTTTTCCAAGAGTGGACATTGGTTTTCTTTATTTGAAACTGTGCAGAAGAGGAGCCTAAAATCTGGCATGATGTCATGCTATAGGGCATTAAGTTATCTCTCTTAGGGATTTCTGAATGCACCAGACAAACCTAACCAAATTTCAGTTCATCATTAAAGGAGCTTAGAGAAAGAGGCTGATGGAGAGGAATGATTCTAGAAAGTAAAGTGTGTTTCCCCTCATGTCCTTAAGTAGGTTACTGATATTCTGTTCAAACGTCAAAAAAACTATTAATCTAGGCCTATAAATGTAGGGAATCCCTGTAATTGCTTGTGCCCTAGAAGACTGTCATATTCAAGTTTGTTTTTATCAGTTGCCTAAAATGAAATCTAAATGCTCCTTAGATACTGCTACTATTGAGGTTTACTTGGATTTCAATTACTACACATTAAAATTGTTCAGGAAAATGAGATTTGAGACCAGGCACGGAATTCCAGGAATAGAATTATCAGGATTGCAGAATGACATTAAAGATTCCTGTTAAAGACTAAAAATAGAGGTCCACATGGTGTTATTTACTTCAAGGGAGCAGATAGCTTGCATCTCTGTAAGGGATATTCATAATGTCCATCAGTGGAAGACTGAGATGCTCCTTCTAGCTTTCATCATCTGGAGGAAACATGTGTCCAGGTCACATGGTGACCTCATTCTAACAACCTGAAAATTTCCAGGAAATTTAAGCCATAATAGTGTTTCAGCATTAATCTAACATTGGAGTGTGTGTCTTTTATGTCTTCAGCCTTATGAATTTACCTGAGCTAATATTTATTATGTATAACTCCCCATGGATGACATTTTGATCTAACAAATATCAGTGGATGATAGTATGTGAATAAATCATAAGTTGTGACTACTTTATAATATGTTCTACATTATGCTGGATGTGTATAATACCGAACAGAACGAATCCCAAGTGGAAATGAACCAAGGCCAAAGGGGCCTACCATGTTGAAGTAATATTTATGCTGTAGGCAGAGATTTTTAACAATTAGGATTCTTTTTAACAGGCATGTTAAGATTTTTTTAAAAATTTGATTAGGTGTAGTAAGGACCTAAATTTCAAGTGTATTTACAAATGAATCTCAAGTCCCAACTCATGCTAGTTAATGTAACAATTTAAACATATTGTATAGTTTATGCTGATTATTTTTCATATTTGAAAGTGACACTTGCTATGTGACTAAAAAGACTAAAGTTAGCCGGGCTCGGTGGCTCAGCCTGTAATCCCGTGCTTTGGGAGGCTGAGGTGAGTGGATTGCCTGAGCCCTTGGGTTTGAGACCCACCTGGGCAACTTGGCGAGACCTCATCTCTACAATAAAATCAAAAAATTAGCCAGGCGTGGTAGCGCGCGCCTGTAGTTCCAGCTACTTGGAAGGCTGAGGTGGAAGGATCGCCGGAGCCCAGCAGGTCGAGGCTGCAGTAACTGGGAGCGGCCACTGCACTCTAGCCTGGGTGACAGAGTGAGACTCCAACTCAAAAAAAAAGACTAAAGTTGACATGCTCAGTAATCTCTTTAATTGTGTACAGCTTAATTTTGTTCTGAGGGTCTGACTCATCATTCTTGGTAAAATTTGGAAACCTTATAAACAAAGATTAAAATAGCAACTATATTTCTATGTTCTACACATCAATTTGCTGTTTTTCATAAACTTTCCTTTGAGTTTGTATTCTAGTTTTAGTTGTGCTGTTTGTTTTTTAGTTTAGTCCATCCTGTTTACAATTGTCCCACGTCATTTAGCAGCTGTATAGGTATTTTATTGTTATTTGTTGTTAATTTGAGACATCTTGTTCAATTTGGAGATGACATTATAGCTAAATTTATCCTTGTTTAAAAGTGACAGTTGGGATCATGTTTTATTATTTTTTATTGATATATATTATTTATAACTTGTAGATGACATTAAAAATACTATTAAAGAAGCCATCTAATGACTCAGTTGAGCACATACTTGGGAACCATCATTTTTCCATTTACATTTACGTGGTCTAGAGCTCATTACCATACTGATGCCATAAACTGTGGGCAGGTATTCTAAAAGACATCGGGATGATTTCCTGTTTTTTTAAATTATAAAAACAATCAAATGTGTTACCTAGGTGGAATAGTTTGTTAGAAGCATGGAATCCTATATTGCAGGACATTTTTTTCATATATTATGTTTCTCAACTGTTGCTTTAGAGTTGACCTCCTATAATTAAGTTGAATTAAAAAATATGTGCTACTGGTATCTCTGCAGAAATTCCTATTTTTTTTTTCTGGGATCACTTTTAAAGAAGTCAGCATTTAGACGTTCCTGATCATCTGCAAAATATCAGGTCTTAAGGCCTACCATTTGGTTGAGATAATGTGGACACAAGCCCTTAAGAGCTTTTGTGCTACATGACTTTGTTTTCTCTTTTGTGTATTTGCTTTCTCTTTGCTTCCTACTGCAGGCACTAAATCAATATTTTTGAATGAGTTAGGCAAGTGAGTGTATGTCCATAATCAGCTTAACTCATTTTTTTAGGTCAGAGGCATTTCCAAGTAATATGACACATTGTGTAGCAGACACACTGATTAATACTGATTACCAGCATGTACAGACTGCCTATTGTATGTTTTGTACAGGGAAATAGATTATTTGATCTGCTCTATGTGAAGATTAGGAATTAATGTGTTTATCATGCTATCAAAAGACTGTCTTTGTCCACTGGTCTTCAATTATGTAGTTACTAAAAAAGCAGAGAAAACTCTCAAAATACAGTATGTAGAAATAAGAAGTTATCTGTCCTAAACAGGGATAATTTGGAAATAAATTACTGAACTAAACAAGTTTAGGAAAATGACTGAAATAGGAAATGTCATGCAACAGATTTCCTTACTTGATAAATATTTGATTTTGAAAAATTACTCTTGCAAAAATTAGAAACATTAGCCCTTGGGTGCCCAGTTTGGAACCTCTGAAGGCAGAGACCAGTGTCAGGAGCTTCTGCTTAGAAAAGGGACTTATCCTTCCAGTTTCTATTTATATTGCAAGGCAAATATCAGCAAGTAAGAGTCTAACATCATTTTTATTACACTTAAACAAAATGAGGAACTATATAATGAACTTTTCCAAAGCACAAGACATTTTTAATATGATTAATTAAGTCATATCAAAGTTATATATCTCAAAACAAACATGTAAGGGGAAAACCAGTGAAGTAACACGTTGTAAGATAGTAAGATGACATTGCTATCATTCCATAGTAAGATGATATGGGATGATCTTATGCTGTCACTATGAAGATCTTCCTGGTACAAAAGCCAGGCTCTACCTAGGGAAAAGAGGGAAGTTTGTAGAAAACACATTTTTGCCATTCTAATACACTTATATTAAACTTTTTTTTTTCTATTTGGATTTTTCCTGTATACAAAGCAGTATAAATACTACTCATTGGCTATGTTATTTAGTTATCTTCCTAGGGTATTGATAAAATTTTATTTTTAGATGGCAAAGGAAATTGTAGTTTATGAATTGTCATTATCAAGCCTTTATTGAATTCCTGTGTTCATGGTAAAGGCAAAATTAGAATGGTGGGATTCTATTCTAAGATTTTCTTTTCTGTAGCATTGGGTAGTCTTTTCCTGCCATACTGATATGATTAATTTAAGCTTAAAATATTAAAAAATTTTTTTATTTTAAATACGTAGGGTACAATTCAGGGTTAGGTATACAAATGTTAATTATGCAGGTACCCTTGTTGATGAGGTGTGCCCCTCCCTCCCCTGGAGTTTCCCACTACTGCCAATCCCTTTCTTACAGTATTACGATTGTTGTTCAAGGTCCACTTCTGAGTAAGAACATGTGATACTCATTTCTTTGTTTCTGTAATAGATCACTCAGTATTATAGCCTCAAAGTCCATCCAAGTTGCTGCGAAGTTCGCAATTTTATCCTTCTTTATGGCTGCGTAATATTTCATTGTGTATATGCACCACATTTTTTTTATCCACTTCTCTTTTGATGGGCAACGTGGTTGGTTCCATGTTTTTGCTAGTATGAACAATGCTGTAATAAACATGCATGTGCAGGTACCTTTTTCATAGAGTGATTTGAGTTCCTCCAGGTATATTCCCAATAGGGGGATTGCAGGTTCATATGGGAGGTCGATTTTTAGATCTTTTAGGAATCGCCACACTGTTTTCCACAGAGGCTATACTAGTTAACACTCCCACCAACAGTGTAGAAGTGTTCCCTTTTCTCCGCATCCTTTCCTGCATCTGTTGTTTTTTGAGCTATTGATGATGGCCATCCTGACTGGAGTTAGATGATATCTCAGTGTGGCTTTAATTTGCATTTCTTTGATGACTAGTGAGGCTGAGCATTTTTTCATGTATCTGTTGGCTGCTTGTATGTCTTCTTTTGAGAAGTGTCTGTCTATTCATATCTTTTGCCCACTTTGTAATGGGGCTGTTTTTTTTTTTCTTTTTGGCACATTTGAGTTCCTTGTAAATCCTTGATGTTAGACCTTTGTCAGATATACAGTTGGCAGATATTTTTTCCAATTCTAAGGACTGACTCCCTACTCTCTTGTTGGTTTCTTTGGCTTTGCAAAAGCTTGTCAGTTTGATGAGGTCCCACTTGTCTATCTTATTTCTTAAGGTATTAGCCTTTAGGGTTCTGAATAGGAATTGATTTCCAGTTCCAATTTCCATAAGGGCATCTCCTGCGTTTTCTAAGATTCTTATAGTTTGAGGTTTTACGTTGAGGTCTTTGATCCATTTAGAGTTAATTTTTCTGTATGGTGATAGGTAGGAGTCCTGTTTCTGTCATATTACTATTAAGCTGCTTTGTGTTCTAGGCTTTGTGGTTGATTTGTATGGTCTGTATTCTCTGTGCTTACCTATGCTTTTGTGATGGGTGGTAACAATTTTGTTTTGTTTTTATGTTTAGATTTTCCTTAAGCATCTCCTGAAGGGCTGGTCTGGAGGTAGTATATTTTCTTAGGGATTACTTGTTTGGGAAGAATTTTATCTACTTCACTAGTTAAGCTTAGTTTGATGGGGTAAGAAATTCTTGGTTGGAATTTTTTATCTTTAAGAATGTTAAAAATGGGTCCCCAGTTCCTTCTGGTTTGTAAGGTTTCTGCTGAGAGGTCTGCTAAAATTCTGATGGGTCTCCCTTGGTCTGTCCCTTCTCTCTAGCTGCCATTAAGATTTTATTCTTTCATGTTCACCTTGTCAAGTCTGATTATTATGTGACTTGAGGATGATCTTCTCATGTAATACCTAACAGGAATTCTCTGCATTTCTTGTGTCTGCATGGCTGCCCTTCTAGTGAAATAAGAAAAATTTTCTTGGATAACATCTTGGAGGTCTTGTTCCAGGGTGTTCTCAGTTTCCCCTTCTCTCTCAGAGATGCCAATCATTCATAGATTTGGTCTCTTAACATAATCCCAGACTCTTCTAGACTTTGTTCATTTTTCCTTATTCTTTTTCTCCTTATTTTTGTCAAATTGGGTTAATTTAATAGTTCGATCTTCAAGCCCTAAGATTCTTTCCTTGGTCTGATCAATTCTGCTGTTAAGTCTTGCAATTGTGTTTTAAAATTACAGGAGAGAATTCTTCATTTCCAAAAGTTCTGTTTTAGGATAGCCAGGTTAGCTTTCACTTCCTGTACTGTATTCATGGCCTGGCTGATTTCAGTGTTCCACTTTCTCTTGGATCTCATTGAGTCTTTGCCATCCATAATCTGAATTCTATATCTGTCATCAGGGACAGGCCATTCTGAATAGGTTTCATTACTTGGGATCTGAGAAGACCCTTTGTGGGAATCAAACCATTTTGGTTTTGGGGATTGTTGGTGTTTTTTCACTGGTTCTTCCTGACCTGTGAGGGAAGACTCTTCTCTTTTCACTTTTGGTTTTGCCATTTTTACTTTGTTAAAGTTGCAATTCTTGGTGTGACAGTTTTTGTTGTTTTCTTACCTGACCTCCCTCCTGTGAACCACCTATGGAAGGGGCAGAGGTGGCAGGGAGGATAGTAACCTGGGGACAAACTGGCTGGCACTGCCTCATTCCTGCAATCTGGCAGAGACGGGGCAAGTTCTTTCCTCCAGATGAAGGGCTTTCACTTTTCTCAGGCACAAACCCAGAGGCCCCAGCTGGCTGGGAGCTCTGGTGCCTCTCTCTCCAGCCTTCATGCTGCCTCAACAGGTTTGGTAGGCGGCCCGGAGGGATCCTGTGACTAAACTCTAGTACAGGTGTTCAGGTGGGGTAAAGCAGCCTCCTCCAGTCTACAAGAGTCTATTCCTGTCATCCAGAGGCAGAAGGCAGGACACCGCCTTGCTGGAAGAGACCTGGCAATTCTCCCTCAGTCTGCAAGTGGTCAGAGCCTGCTACCATGTTGCCTATGGCTGGAGGACGTCCTGTTGCTCAGTGACCAAAATGTAAACTTGCAGTGGTCAGGCAGCCTTGCTTCACCTGGGCACTGGGGTCCTGATTTGCCAGGAGTCACAGAGGTGCTCTGCCTCCTACTTCCCACCCTACTCTGTGGGAGAAGCAAGGTGAGAATGACGGTTTCCTGAGAGCAAGTTGCACCTGCAGCCCTGAAATGACCAAGAACAGGAGCTGGCGCTATTGGAGAAATGTCCCCAAAGTGGATGTGTTGCCCCAGTTGGGTACTGGAGAGGGAGAAGGGAGTACCCACAAGACGCAGATTACCTCTGCAGGGTATGTCCCGTGAGGCCTCTTCACTGGGGGGTAAGGGGGGCTGGCTGCACTGGAATTCCTCTGGGAATCTGGCAACCTCCTGGCCTCGAGTAGACCCAACTGGTATCTCTGTCCTGATCCAAGCAGCTTTCTGTGCCTGACCAGCTCATGGGGTATTGTGAGGAGAAGACCTGGGTTGACTCTCCTCTGACTAGGATCGCAGAGAGTTGTGGGAGGTGTGTCAAACCTCTCCTGTTCACTCACCACTTCCTTTGCCAAAGGGCACTCGTCTGGTCGCACACTGGGGCCAATTATTTCGGAGGTGGTTAAAGCTTGGAGCTGATTGCTCTCTATGTCCCCATGTGTCTATCTGATAAACCTCAGCCTGGGTTTCCAGGTGGACTTCCAAGACCAGCTTTGAACCCCCTTTTAGACCTTTTTGCTGAGTGGCAGTCGTCTGATGGGTGTGGTGGCTCACGCCCGAAATTCCAGCACTTTGGGAGGTGGAGGTGAGAGAATTGCCTGAGCCTAGAGTTTTGAGACCAGCTTGGGCAACTTGGCAAGGCCTCATCTCCGCAAAAAAAAAAAAAAAAAAAAAATCAAAAAAATTAGACAATAGAATTCTAGATGGAGTTTTTAAAAACTATGTCATTCCATATTAATGATGCTACTCACTACCTCCTGGATGTACTTCTGATGAGAAGTCTGCAGTCTTTCTGGTGGTATGCACCTATGAGTCCAGCTATTTGGAAGACTGAGGTCAAAGGATCACCTGACCCAGTAGGCTGAGGTTGTGATGACTGTGATCATGCCACTGCACTTCAGCCT
>CAUYQG010263790.1:0-13436 GCA_963574415.1 Tarsius wallacei
GGTGGCTCAGATAGAGCTGTCGCCCGTGTCCTGGCTGGGGTCTGATTCCTGCGTAACTGGCCTTCTCCCTTATCTTTCAGACGTCGTCTCCCATCCCTCAGATGCCAGCTCCTACAGGAGAGGGAGAAAGAAACGCGTGCCTTACACCAAGGTGCAATTAAAAGAACTCGAACGGGAATACGCCACGAACAAATTCATTACCAAGGACAAACGGAGGCGGATATCAGCCACCACGAACCTCTCCGAGCGGCAGGTCACAATCTGGTTCCAGAACAGGAGGGTTAAAGAGAAAAAAGTCATCAACAAGTTGAAGACCACTAGTTAATGGATTAAAAATGGAGCAAGAAGGCAACTTGAAGAAACGCTTCAGAACTCGTTGCTTTGCCCAGATCATGATAATAATGTTTAATAATAATTGAAGAATGGGAAAGAGAAAAAGGGGGACACTGGCATTCTGCTCTCCTAAGGGAGATCTCTTTCTCTTTAGTGGAATCTACAACTGGTTTATAACTTTGAGAAACGGTAAAGACTGCCAGTCCTCCCGCCAGCCCCACCAGCCCGGTAAATGACAATCTCTAGAGTCAAACATCAACCCCCAAATACTCAATTTCAGATAAGTTACACAGTTACTGAAATCTTGTAAGTATTTATGTGACCGTTATATTTTAGGACACTGTGTTAGATGGTAATAATCTGAAAGCTGGTTACAAAAGCAAGAAGCTGTTGTAAACATCTGCTTGTCCTTCTTAGGTCGCCATTCCCTTTGCATGTTAAGTGCCTGCTCAGGTAAATCGTAGTGAAGTTCCTACCATTGTGTGTTCTGCAGAACATTTTATGTATAGATTTAGAGGGGAAGAGAGAAGGTACTGAGATAATGGTCTTGGACTATTCACTGTGAAGGGAGAAAGGGAGAGAAAGCTTTTCCAAGGCTCATTTGTCTGGATAGTCAAAACAACCAGCTGCACCTCTAAGGCTGCAGGGGACCCTGGAGTCGGTAACATCCTTCTGAAAATAATTTTTAATTGCTAATAACAAGCATATCGTGTGGTATTTGGATTGCGTTTACCGTCCCAATATCAGTTGTTTTTCCAAAGGATTTGATATCTTTTAAAATAAACTTTAAATCATCAGATGATCCCCAGAATTTGCTTTATGTCAGATCTCCGGGGAGGTTCCATCCAAACGTGATGGACTTTGGTTGGAACGCAATTTATTTTTACATTTAAATTGGAATTTCTCAATATTTACAAAACAGTTTGCTGGAGAAATAATTTTCTTCCTTTATTTTTTAGAAAACGCAGAGCGAAAATTTATTCCCCCAAATCCTTTAGATGTCTACATTCTATATTTTGATCAATTAAGGGATTTGTATTTTTCCTTGTTTATTGTGTTATCAGACTGCATTAGAAAGATTAGAGATTCATCTTCACAACACATTTTTAATCAAGCAGTTATTTCAACCAGCACATTCGTTTTGTTCATATTCACTATAAAATGATTTCTTGTAAATAAAGACATTCAGCGCACTGTGAAAATGTATTTGTGCACCTGCTTTTAAAATCTTTCTACTAAAAATGAAAAAAATCTTAGATCTGTAGATAGTAATATAGTGGTATTAATTCTGTTAATAAAATAGTCACTGCCGTTGAAATTTGAAGAAAATACTCGTTACTTTCCTATGCTAAATGTGCACTGCACAGAAAGAAAAGGAGCGGGTTTGTCTTACAGAAACCAAGGACCATTCTTTATTATTATTCAGTGCTTTTTTTTTTTTTTGCTACAAAATTTTTTAAGAAAAGGAAGAACTCAGAACTCTCTTATTACTAAAATCCTTAAAATGATAAGTGCTTCAAGGAGATTAAAGTGTCAGGTATTCTGAAAAGGGAGAGAAAAGAAAGGTGGAAGAGATAATATAAATTCCCAGGCTCCCTGTGGAAAATGAAAACCAGTTGTTTTGTATCAGCAATGCCTAGGCTGTCGTATTTTAAAATCTGCTGTTGGGTCTGCATGTGTCTGAGAGGGCAGGTTTTGATATTTGTTGAAATGACAGGACTACGAAAGGCCTTAAACCTTGACCTTGACGAAAAAAGACAATTTGTGACCTTGACTTTTGACAGCCCATGAATTGGCCTCAACTGGATTAGTAGATCAAGGGCGCCACCTCGCGTTGACAAGACTCCTTGTAATTCTTCAACTTCAAGGGAATCAAGAGCTCTTACCTCCTTGACTTGATTTAGAGATTCAGTACTCATTTCTTTGGCTCCAGTTGGAGCCAATTTGAATATATGTAAATTATACATGTGCCTGTATATATGTAAATAGATATCTTATATGTGTATACATGTATACATTTGCATATTAATGCTTGTGTGTGCTTGTATATATATTTGTAGAATCTGTACAGATATCGTATCATTAATTGCTGATGACCCCAAATATTGTAATTTAAGGTGATTTGTAGAGTTGAAGTACAAAATGTACTTTACTGATGAAGCTTTGCTCCTTTTCTTCAATGGCCAAGTTTGATTTGTCTTCACAGTGGCTTGCTCTGCATCAGATTTCTGCAGATCTGCTTTAAAGCTGTACAATTTTGTTACAGTCTAAGAGGTGTTCTTAAATAACCATTCTTTCCTGGCCTTCACCCTCCAAGGTGGTCTACCACCCTAATTAGGCCTATCAGGGAGTCTTTACAGCAAATAAAAAGTTTCAGATGCCTTGCTAACTCTAGAGCTCTAGAGTTACATTTTAGAAATTCAGAGAAACCCAGTTCTTGAGAAGTCAGTAAGGAGAACTTAAATATCTCATGTCTACAAAATGACCATACTCTAGATGCAGAAGGAGCATTATCCTGGATAGCTTGGAGCTGAGTGCTACTCCAAGGTGGTGTGCAATCTTATATTGATGCTTGTGAATCTGCCATTTGATTTGTGGGAGAAATAAATATGTTTAATATTAACCACCATCAAAATTATAATGATGACTTAACTACTGTTGACCCCCTAACAATACATCAGGTGCTGTATTCAGAGTCATAAAGAATACATATGTATGTTTATATATTTTAATGCCCACATAGGGCAATGTGTTTTTGTCAAATTCATGCCATGTATTAAAATGTTGGTGGAACCAGTAGCTTTGGGATGCAGAACTTTGAGATGCAGGTGAATTTTACCTTTATGTTAGAGGAAAGTAATAGTGAATGGAAGAACCAGATTCATCATTTTATGGAAAATAATAGGTGTTAGTTACAAACCTGGCCTACAGAAACCTCTCCAACCTCTCCTGAGAACTCAGAACTCCTTTATAGATGGGGAATTATGAAAAGAATCTCCAAAGTTGTCTCAAAAACAGCCTGGTATGGAAATACACATATCGAATGGTCTTGTGGAGTGCAATCATATGTTGCTGCCCTGAGGATTTTCCCTCCTCTTGTGGAAACACATGAAAATGCTGCTTCAGATCCACCTTCCCACCTCTTGTTCCACAGCACTCTGTTTCTAAATGAACTGCCATCAAGCCAAAGTAACAACTTTCTCCCAAAATGTTTAAAGTGGTGGAAAATCCCCTCAAAGCTGGATCAAACTGTGTGTTTAAGAACAGCTCCAAAGGGGACTCTTCTGTTGACGGGGGATATTTTTCTTTAGATGTAAGAAATATTCTGAGCCTCAGGCCTAGGAAGGAGGCCAACAGCAGCTCTGCAGCCGGAATACCGCCCCTTTCGAAAGCCACCACCACTGCAGGAGCCCGGGGTAAAGTAGCAGCCTTCTTTTTTCTCTCTTCCAATTTTTGAAACTGTAATGACAGACGCTATTTCAGGGTTGTTGTTGTTGTTGTTTGTTGTTGTGTGTGTGTTTCGCCCATTCTAAAATGGTTGTTGATAGTGTCAGTCTTACCTAACTGTCCTCGTATTTAAAATTTCCACAGATCTACCAGATAACCTGAGGTGGGCATGGATTTTTATCACTCCCTGATGCCCAAATAACAATTAGCCTAAAAACTTTATAAACAAAGATATCCAGGAGGATACCAGTCACCTCTGAAAAAATAGAAATAATAATGTCAGCCACTGTTCGTGGATAGTGTTGCTAAAAACCCGATTCAAGTATTTTTTTTCCTAAAAAGGAAAGTCATCCTGAATTTTAAAAATATGTAAAGATGAGAGTTTAAAAAAATCCTACTTTTGCCATCTGCTCTTAGTACCCTCATAGTTATTAGGTCTTTTTAAGTGGGTGATTGTAAAATGTCACTATGCATTTCACTACTATTTATGATTGATGCAGAGCTGAAGCCATCCATTAAAACTGGGTTCCCCTCCCCAAAAGGAAAAAAATGCTTTTAAAGAAGGAAAAGGGGAGAAATTCCTTAAAAATTCAACCTAATTGACATGTTTTCTTAGAAATTCACCTCGAGGCAGTGAAATTCAGCTGAGGGTGACATTTGTGTGCCAGTGGTTAACGACTCGGATTTTACTGCGTAGTCGGCATAGATGCGGGCTGCAATCTGCTGCGATGTGCGTAGGGGTTTTGGTGAAGATGGTGGCTTCTGCCTTCCTCTGCGAATTCCCGAGTTCAGGAGCGGAGAAGGAGGTTGCCGGGACAGCTAACCCCAGACCCGATGGGTTCAGAGGCTCCCTTCTGGTTTTGCGGACCTCTCCCGAGGACACGCTAGGGGCTTGCTGATTTATGCGCATTCCTTTAAACTTGATCGAATGCGTGTCAGCAGACCAAGACCTGGAGAATCAGAGAAATGTGCAGAGAGTCGCTCACATCCCCTTTTTCATAAGCAAAGATGTGGCATTATCCAAAAGGCCCCGGGGAGATTTATGCCTAGGTTTTAGGACAGGCACGCTAATTAAGTTTTCATCTGCTAGGCCGCCGGGTACATAACAGCCGGCCTCACTTTTTGTGAAAATACCCATGCGATCCTCGCGCGCACCTACCTAGCTCCGACGAATGCCTGGGAGGTGCTTGCTATTTTAAATTTTATTTTAAAGGGAAGGAAAAAGACTCTGGCGCAGAAAAGATTCCTCCGTGAGAGCAGACAAGGCCTTGCCACCGTTGATTTCATTCCTGCCTGGCTCTCGCGCTGCAGAAGAGCTGGATCCCCTGGGCAGGAATCATTACAACGGCGTCTCAGAGATCTCCCAAGTTTTGCGGGTGGCCGTGCGGCCACGCCGGGCCTCCCCCGGGTGCGGAGGTGTGGACGAGCGGGAGAGGGCGGCTGTGGACTCCGAGAGCGGCCCGATGTCGCGCCTCTCAGACACAGAGGCGCGGCCCCAAATCCTCCTTGTAACCCCCCCTACTCAAAACGGAGGCACAAACCCTTATGGAGCCGGTCTCCCTGGGAGGCTGGTGCGCCAGCCCGGGCGCGCGCGGCAGGATGGCAGGCGGAGGTCGAGGCAGCGGAACCCGAGGGCCGGGGACGGTGCGGGTGAGTCGCCCCGCAGTTGCAGCTGACGTCGCCGCAGGCCGCGCGGGCCTTCGAGGGCTCTCTGGGCGCTGTTTGATAAGGTGCCCCCTTCTCCGCCCCGTCCCTCCCTCCCCAAGAGAATAATCGGGTATTTAATCTCTCCCGGTCTTAATTCTTGGCAGAGTGGAGGGTGGTTTGCAACGGGAAATAAAACTTGACAGGAGCATTTTCTCTAAAAGGGGTTTTGAGACGGGCTGAAAAGAAACCGCGTTTTTCTCCACCAGATACTTCCGCTTTCGGAGCCCAGAGCCGAGTGGTGGGATGAGATCGGAGGGCGCAGAGGGCGAGCCTGGCGCGCAGGGCCGCGCTGTGGACCCGAACGGCCAAATCCGGGCGCTCCGGGCAGCCGCGGTCTCCTCCAGGGCTGGGAGGCAGCCTCGGGCCTCGCTGGGCCCCGTGCCTCTGCCACGCTCCGCTAGGCTCGGCCCTAGGCTCCGGCGCCTCCCGCAGCCCGAGGCCGGGACCCCGCGCACAAGAACTGGCACCCGCAGGGGCCCGACTGGCACTGGCTGAGGGCGGCTGGCGTCAGGCGAGAGAAGAGCCCTCTGAAGAGGGCTGCCGAACGCTTGACTTTAGCCCTGAGCCTCCTGGCCTGGGGGATTGGGGACAGGCGCTCGCAAGAAGGGTGATGAGAGCGGTGCTGGGGGCTTTGTTTACCGCCGCGGGGCTGCGGACACTGCACAAAATGGAGGGGGATGTGAAGGCGAGCGGCGCAGCATGCGTGGGTTGTCCAGGCTGCTATTGGGTAGAAGAGGCTGAAGGGAGTAGGCTCCCCCTCCCCGCGGCTCAGAGAGCGCCCTCCTCTCGCGCCGTAAAGGTCAAGTCCTCCGCGCCACGGCCGCCTCCATGGTCAGGGCCGGTCGCGGCCGCGGCCGCAGGAAGGCGCAGGACGCACAATTGGCGGTGCCGTCGCTCCTGCTGCAAGCGGACTCTGATAGCCTGGACTCCTGCACTGGAATCAGGGGTTCTTTCTCGATTTCCAAGTATCCCGTCCCCAGGCCTGTTGGAAAGGAGTCCCGCAGTCAGGGGTGGCCCAAGTCATGACCCATTCTCGGAAGAGCCGGGTCGGCCCCAGCCCAGGAGACTTCGAAGCCCGCAGAGGCCTGGCCGGGGCAAGAAGGGAGTGCCTGCAAGTCCCGGGGAGAGGACATGGCTGGATAGGAGTTCTGGCCTGGTAGGAACAAGGGGGCAGGACCAGCCTAACCAAGAAGAAAATAGGGGAGTCAAGACCCCGCTAGGGAGCCTCTCCTGCATAGCAAGCTTTTGGTGAGACCCTTGATGCTCTCCTCCTGCCAAAAATCGGCACTGAGAAATGAGGTGCACTCTGCCAAGGTAAAAACCCCTGACTCCTGGGTCCCAAGAATCCCTCACTGTGCTCTGTAAGGGAGGGAACCCCCCACCGCACTCCCAGCCTGCCAGCAGCAGGTCAGAGCATCAGGCCTGGTGGTGAATCAATAGCTTAAGCTTAATGAAACCTCACCTGCCACTGAGTTTATCTCTTCAGGAGAACCAAAGACCTGCAAATGATTTCTTTTCTGGGAAAACAAAAAAGCTGGATTTTACCCCTAGGGCTACATGGGTGGGCTGGGCTGTGGGGCTTGTGTAGCAGGAGGAATTATCTGTGCCTGGGTCCCATTGCAGACCTACCTGGCAAGGTCAGTGGGGGAAGTTCCTAGGGCAGAGCTGGATGGGGTGGAAGCAATTCTCAAGCCTAGAATGTGAGCCACCACTGACCCTCACATTGAAATGGAGCTGCCCTGGGAAGCAGTTAGAACTTGGGGCATGGGGGCTTCCTGTGAGCCACAGCTGTGGGGTCTGAGCCCCAAGGACTGGAGTCAGCCTTTGGGCTGGGCCACCCTCTTTTGTCCTCTTTATTGAAGACACACTCTGCTGGGGAAACCCGTTTGGGCCGAAGCTGCAGGAGGAATGGAAGACAGATGCTGAGAACCAGGGCTTCACCCTTCAAAGTTCCCCCCACTCCATTTGTCCCCACTCTGTAGGAAAATATAAAATCTCTAATGAGTCAGTGACAATAAAAATAAAAATAGTTCTCAAAGGAAGAAATCACCACTTCTCCCATCAGTTTGGGATCCACCAACCTAAAGGATAACCAGATCACTTGGGTGCTTGTGACCCTTAGCTGAGCCCTGTACCTCAACCCTCTTGTGCCAGGGAAAGAGTATGGAACTCTTGGGATGGTTAGAGGCATTGGAGGATGATTGAACCTGCCAGTCAGACCAAGTACTATGAGGTCAAGTTCAAGGCATTACCTGTTCTCCTGCTTTAAGGAAGTGTAGGGTAGCTTGGGGGAGGGTGAGATGCCTCTTGACAGAGGGACAAATTAAGCCAGGCCTCCACCTGGTAGTAATAGAGGTGGTCTCCTGATATTTTATCAAAGCCTCAATGCCGCCTCTGGGCAGTTCCTGGAAATAAGATGGATTGGCCATGATCTGACGATAAACCATTCTCTGAGAACAAATACTGGGAGACCTTCTGAGCCTTTTCAGACAAACTACCTCCCTAGTTCATCATGGAATACCGATGTGCCCCCCAGGAAACCTCCTATGTGGAAGGAGGGATTTCCCAAATGGAGTCCTAGCCTACAATCCAGGGAAGGGCTGTATGGCCATTTCCACCCAGGTCCTGCCAGCCAACTCTTGCACCTGTATGCAACACAGTCACCAGGGTTGAAATACTCTTCTGTGTAGCTTTCTAGAAACAGTGCGACATTTGTGGACAGAGGGAAGTAAGGGCTCAGGCAAGTAAGAAGAAGCAAAATATTGATAGTGGCCTAAGCAGTCCACTGAGAGAGAGAAAAATCTGTAGCCAACTGGGAGTGAGATTCAGTGTATCAAATGGGCCCGACCCCTCCCAGCCCCATCCCATTTGGATTGCCCAGCCTGGAAAAGCTGGAACAGGGTCCCCAGAAGAGAAAGGGGGAGTGTTAGGGAGGGAGAGGGAAGGGAAAGGAGCCAGACATGGTGGGACCTTGGGATGGAGTGTTGCAAAGAAGGAGGTGGGAGACCCGGTCCATGCTCTGGTGGAGGCCCGGATTGGGGGAAGAGTCTGGAACCTAACAGTCTTCCTTCCCTGTACCTGAGTCCTGGGTGCCCTCCAGTGGCACCTCAGCTCCTGTTCAGCATAGCAGAGGCATCTGAAGAGGCCAGAGGCCCCAGACGATGAGAAAAGAAGGGAAGAGGCCAAGCAAGACAGCTTTGGGAAGGCAAGTGGTACGTGGAGGCAGCTTGGCATTGGCATCACCCACGGGCCACAGGCTGAGCAATCGAAAGGCTGCAAGTCCAAGCCCTGGGGACTTGGAATTCCCAGATTTAAGGAAAGCGGCAGCTGCTGCCCTCAAGCCAACCTCAAGGAGAGAAGTGGGCATCCCAGCAGCTTTGCCAGTTGGGGCTGGGAAGTCTGGAATCTGAAGGTGCTCCCGGACACCCAGCTTTCTCCTCCCTTTGAGTGAGAGGGTGTTAAGCTGCCGATCAAGTGACGATCCTTGCAACTC
This sequence comes from Tarsius wallacei, assembly GCA_963574415.1. Classification (NCBI taxonomy): domain Eukaryota; kingdom Metazoa; phylum Chordata; class Mammalia; order Primates; family Tarsiidae; genus Tarsius; species Tarsius wallacei. The sequence goes on from CAUYQG010263790.1 coordinate 8,981, forward strand.
ACGTCCCTTGAATGACTGTGCTGGAAATGCCCCCGGCACAACAGACGCGGAGACAAGGCCTCGAGTGACCCGGATGGGGTGCACACTGCCCGCACCGAGGCCACCCTGCCCAGGCACCGCCCGCCGGCGCCCTCCCGCTGCTGCCTGGACCCCTCCGGCTGCAAGAAGAAGCGGAGGCTGCAGAGGCGCCTGGACACACTTTATTCCGATAATCCGCCTGAGAAGGCGGGTGGAGCGGAGCGCAAGGTTTATGGATCACCGTCCCCGCCAGCGCGCACTCAGCCCACCGAGGAGGGTCCAGGAGGCGCTGCGCAAGCCCCCTCCTCAACCTTAGGGCCAAGTCAGACGGAGGCTGAGAAAGGCTTGGTCTGTTTTGCTGACCAAATCTCCTTGTTAGCCGTTTCCGCCTGACAAGGCTGGCGAAGGCGCCGGCCTCCTCCTATCCGGGTGGCCACCTCCAAAACGCTGCGCGGGAGCGACGGTCCGGCCCTGCGGATGGCCGCCTAGACCTTGAAGTTTGGAAAAACAAGAAGAGATCGAACCGGCTCCCTCCCGTCTCCACAGACACACACACGCACCGTCAGGCCGCCGCCACTTCCTGCCTTTGTTTTTCTTCCTCCAAACATTTTTGGCCTCTTGCATTACCCGCTGGATGGCTCCGGGTTGACGATAAAAGGAAGTACACGCTGAAGACAGTTTTCTGGAGGTGACCCCGCGCTGTGGCGCTCCTGAGAAAGAACAGCTCCTGGGAAGCCAGTCGCCAGGGCCAATGTCACAGCCTTGCCCGCCGCGGCCTCTTCAAGAAATGGAACTCGGACTTGGCCTTCCGGGGCGGCCTTAGCCCCAGTCGGGTCTTTTCCAGGGCCCGGTGGGCTCAGCTCGCTGTTGGACCTCCTGCAAAGCGGAAGAGTCGATTATAGGCTCAGAGCAAAGTCAAAACCCAGGACCCGAAGCGCTGCCTTCCCTTCTTCCCCAAGATGTGGTCTGATCCTCAGAGCTGCGCCCACCGGCCGCCTGCCTGGCGAAACGTGTACACCTCCCGTGCGTCCGCGCAAGAGGGGCGGGAGCGGCACGGCTGGGAAAGCTGCGCAGCCTTGGGGGTCTGAGGACCCTTCGCCTATCCCCGATGGGGAGCTAAAACCATTCGGCCGCTGCAGGCTTTTCCCCTTCCGCTGATATCAAAAGCCCTTTCCCTCATCCATCTTCACGGCAGCGCCCCCGCTCTCCCCCTGCCAGGCTGCAAGTCCCTCCGGACACCCCGCTTCGTGCAGCCTGCCGAATTGCCCTGCCAGCCGCTCCCAGAACGCCCTTCCCAGCCCCAGACTTTCCTCGGGAATTCGCCTTTGTCTCCTGCAGACACCCATGGGATCCAGCCCTGCCGACACCCTCTTGGCTTGGCCCTGGAGGAGGACATGGGAGGCCATGGTTATGCAGAAAGGCGCACACCTCCATACCGACCTCTCCGCGGGGAACGCTCTCCCTGGCACCAGGGGAAAACCGAGCTAATTAAAAGAGGGGCTGCGTGCAGCCGGGGGAGGCAGCCTGGCGTCCCCCGCTGGCGGGCCACCATAGCCCCCGTCTGCTCAGGCACAAGCTGAAGTTGACTGCCAAAACTGCTATAAAACCGCAGGTCTGTCTAGAGCTGTTTTCGGTTTTCCTAGACGCCCCCGGGTTCAATTATGGTCTTAAAAGCCCTAATACAAGTGCAAGAATTTGTTTGCCTTCACCCAGGGGCGGGGCGAGCCCCGCAATGGTGGCGCCTTTGTTATGGCAAAGTCACTGAAACCCCTGATGCATTCCTTTTGTTTGAGGGTAGGGGTGGTGAGGACTGGGTGGGCTGTTGGGAGCCGGTTTGGGATAGCCAAAATCCAGCCAAGAAATGGCTCAAATACTGCTGTTTGAAACCTCTCCTCCCTTTCATATTCTGTCTCCACGAAAGAGATGCTGTGGAGAAACAAATATTTTGCCTTGCTGGTCGCTGCTGGAAATAGAAGGTTTGTCACTGCAGGGCAGTCCTGTAAATGTGCTTCCCAGCTTTAGGAGGTCTCAGGCTACCCTTCCCCAACTGCCTTCCTTCCTGCTGGACCTTCTCACTCACTGGCAGTGCTGCCGCCCTCAGCACAAGCCACAGTGGACAAATATGTCAAGCTGAAGATGCACGAATAATTTCAAGTTCAGCTCTCAGGGATTCAAGGGGCATGAAAGTTCTTGTAGCAAATCTTGAATAAAGAGTTCATTAAACCGATGTGTCCAAGTAGCTTGATTTGTGATAAGTAACCCTTGTAAAGGGGGGTGGGGGTGGGGAGCCACATAAACATTAATGCTAATAAATTAGTTTACTCCACTACAGAGTAATTACTTGATATTACTGATATTTACAGCAGGTATTCAAATGCAATGGTAGGCCATTATTTGGAGAAAATACGTAATGAGAATATTTCTTTTCCAGTGCAATACATGATGAGATTTGTTATTGAGTCAGTTACAGTCAGCTCAGCAATAAATAAATAAATCGATGTTGACACTTAAATACCAAAGATCTTAGCGTTTATACTCTAAATCTCCCCAAGATATGTAAATACCTTTGGCTGTTTCTTGGATGGGGAAGGGGAAATGGTTTTCCTTTTCTTTTCTTTTCTTTTTTTACTTTCCCTCAGCAACACCCCAGCTCCTTCGAAGAAGAGAGTTTGGGAAGGCCCTGGGTCTGGGCCCCTTGCAACTCCCCACCCCACAGGGATGCTCCGTGTTCTCTCCCTTCTTTCGATTCCCCCAAACATTGCTCTTTCAATTCTTCAGGATGGCAGGCATATTTTGCCGTCTTAATTTCTTTCTTTCCCCTTCCCAAGAAAGCTAGAACTCACACTAGTGGTACGGCCTCTGCCTCTCTTTAGCGCAAACCTATCCTTTTCAAGGCATCCTTGTCGTCCAAGGTGCAGAGTGTCTGAGGAGCACCTCTCTCTTCCTAGGCATCTTATTCCTTCGGTGGAATGAGTGGTAGAAAAGGCAAGAGCCTTCTGAGCCTCTGCCTTGCACATCTCTCGCTTTCACTCTCAAGAATTTCAAGGAAGGGGAGGAGGCAGTCACCCCTGTCTCGGCCACCTCTCCTGGGCCTCCACCCCCTTCCCTGCCGCCCCATTCTCCCCACACCCCTGGAGTTCTACAAGCAGCCTGGTGGGCCCCACAAAGGTGCAGCATACCCAGGAGAGGGCTCCTCGGATGTCAGCGCCTCTGAAGTAGCCCAAGGCTTGCCTCAACTGCACGGGTTTCCCGAGTCCTCGGCTCCAGAAGACCAGGCGGGCGGGCGGACCGGTGAGCCGCGGCGCAGCCCCAGGCCTCTGCCTCTGCGGAGTCACTCCGAACCCCGGCAGGCAGCGAGGAAGAGGGAGCTTCTCCAAGGGTAGAGGTGGGGTGAAGAGGCAGGCAGGGAAGATGAAGTGAGAGGTGGATCCCGGGTGAGACGAAGGCTCTTCCGGGCCCTGCGGATCATTTGACAAACCGCGGGGAGAAGCCGCCCTGGCTGTTGGCGGTTTGGGGACGGAAGGCACTAAAGCGCTTCGGAAGTGACCATGAATGCGAGCGTGTAATCAAGTCACCGTGCAAATCGGACAAGCCGCGAGGCCGTCACATCCACGGCTGCGAACCCTGGCCCCGAAGGGGATCCGGCCAGGGTCTGAGACTAAGGTGCTTTCCAGAGCAAGCCTGTGGAAGGGGGGTGGGCTGAGAAGGGGGTGCAAACGCGGGCCTCCAGGAGGACAGACTCCGAGACCACAGGCCACACAGCGACGGGCTCCCACCTGGCCGTCCGCAGCCCGGGGCATCCCTCACCCACCCGGGGAGGTGGGTCGCGGGGGCGGGGGTTTGGCTCTCACCGCCCTCGGCATACTTGAGGGCCAGGACGCTGCAATGGAGCGAAAGCGCGCGGCCGGGGGGCGCACCCCAGCCTCTCCGCGCGCCGGGAGGCCCCCCAGCCAACATGAGTTACACCGGCGATTACGTGCTTTCGGTGAGAACACCGAGTGACGATCTGTTGCTTCCCCTGAGGTGGCTACAAAGAAAGGAAGCCGGGGAGGGAGGGGAGGGGAGAGAAAAAAAAAAAAAAGGAAAGGGGGAGGAAGAAAAAAAAATGCCCGGACTAGCTCGCAGCTTGTCAATTTCAACATCGGGTCACATGACCAGCACCTCCCTGCTAAGGATGGGGATAGATTTCCACGTCAGCTTACGTCTCCAAATTTCTACTTCACGGATCCGCTTCAAAGAGGCAGCTGCAGTGGAGAATCATGTTAAGCTCGGCTACTGCGGAGAGCCCAAGGTAGCCCAATGATGGATTTTGATGAGCGTGGTCCCTGCTCCTCTAACATGTATTTGCCAAGTTGTACTTACTACGTCTCGGGTCCAGATTTCTCCAGCCTCCCTTCTTTTCTGCCCCAGACCCCGACTTCGCGCCCAATGACATACA
>CAUYQG010263793.1:0-135607 GCA_963574415.1 Tarsius wallacei
GGGAAGTGAGGGAGTGGGAAGTTGGGATTGGCAGTAGTAGGAATCTGCCTGGGGAAAGGGGAGCACACCTCATCAAAAAGGGCACCTACATAATGAATATTTGTATACCCCACCCTGAATTGTACCTCACAATTTTAAAATTAAAAAATTTAAAAGTTAAAAAAAAAGAAAAGAAAACCAGACAATCTGGTTCCTGGGTCCATGTTCTTCACCATTCAACACTCTGTCTCTTTGGCTGGTCACCAGGTCCCATGTCAATGGTTCTTTACCCTGGTTACATGTTAAATTCACTTGAGAAACTTTTAAAATTCCAATTTCTCAACCCTATCCCAGACCAGTTAAATCTCTTGGAGCAGGGCCTGGTCTTCAGAAATGTAAAAAATATTCCAAGGAATTTTCAGATATAACTAGAGTTGAGAACTACTCCCTCTATGTGATCTGGCCCCTGCCTGCCCCGCCCACACTAGTTTCAACCCCCACCTTGCTCGTGCTGTCCCCATGCCTTCTTCCTGCCCCTAGAAGAGACAAAGCTCTTTCCTAGCACAGGACATAGTGCTGGTTCTTCCTCTACGTAGAAGACACCTTTCTGACATCTTCTGAGAACTGGGGGTGATTTTAGAGGTTCTAATCCATGGAACAATTAAAGATCTTCCATGCTGCCCATCTAAGTACAAATAAAAACAATATTAAACTTTAAAATATGTACAAGGGGGGACCTACAGCATTCTAATTTTTACATGTCTTTTGAAATATTAAAAATAAAAATTTTCAAAAGAAATTTTCATGTCCCTACCTTACGGACACCTTGAATACATGTTTAGCCTATTTTGGGAAATTCAGATTTAAATATTTTGGACTCAGCCCAAGTGTTACCTTCTCAGAGGGCCTTACCTATCCTGTCTAAGGTGACACTCCTCCCCTTCCTTAGACCCATCTATCATATCATCCTGTTTTGTTTTGTTTTGAGACAGGGTATTGCTATGTCACCCAGGCTGGGGTATAGTATTTCGTTCATAGCTCACTGCAACCTTGAACTCCTGTGCTCAAGTGATCTTCCTACCTCAGCCTCCAGAGCAGCTAGCACTACAGGTGTGCATCACCATGCCCAGGTAATTAAAAAAAAAGAATTTTTTTTTTAAGAGATGGGGTCTTATTGTTTTGCTCAAGTTGGTCTCAAACTTCTGGGTTCAAATAGTCATCCTGTCTCAGGCTACCAAAGTGCTGAGATTATAAACATGAGCCACTGTGCCCAGCCTCTCATCCTGTTTTTAAAATATTTTATAGAAGGCGTTAAAATCTATAATTGTCAGATTTGGTTTTTAGTTTACTAGTTTATTTTTGTCTCCTCTATGAAAGCAAGGGTCTTATCTGTCTTCTCTGCTGCTATATCCACCTCACCTAACACAATACTCGGTATAAAATAAATGCTCAAAAATATTTCCTGAATGAATGAATGAACTTAGGCTGTTGTATGGCAAGTAGCAGTAAGTAGATGAATACCAAGGCAGATAGGCTAGCTTGGGTCATTACCCACTTTCATGGAGTGGGAAGGGAGAGTGAGTTCACAAAAAGAAAGGAGGGAGGGTCCTGGCTTCAGCAACATGGTGATCAGAGCTAAGGAGGGAGATGGCAGAAGGAACATGCTATGACACTGGATAGATTCTGGGAGGTAGGGAAAGCAAATATTTATTTTTAGGTTGTACTTTCCTTGTGTCATCTCCAATTTTTCAGTAACGTTTCTTAAACTCAATAGCTATGTGTTTTGTTCTTTGGAGAATGGAGAAAAGATCATGCACTCATGCCTTGTTTGGGGGGCTAAGATAGGCTGGAGAGATTGGGGGAAGCATGTAGAAATGGGTACAAGAAAGCTATAAGTGAGGGCACCAGCAACGGAAATGTATTTACATGTTAGCATCTAACCCTAGAATTCTCAGAATTATTATTACTTAAATAATAGAGGAAAGAGTGACTCTTGAATGGCTAAAGAACTTGAGGTTCTTCTGCTTGCAAAATTCATACATTATTTGGTAATTATGTATTTAACGTCTGCGTCCCATGAGACAGTAGTCTTCCTTTGGACAGTAACTGTGTCTGAGTTGTTTACTACTGTCATTGGCATTGGGTGTGCACTTGGTAAATATTTACTGAGTGAATGAATGGTTCTGGATATTTTTGTCTTTCTGGGTTATAAGTCAGAAGTGTCTGCTGGGATGTGATGAGTAAAACTGGAAGGAAAGTTCAGGTTTTGAGAATGAGTACCAGGCAGAAGCTAGGGGTGGAGGGGTGTCAATATGCAGACTGATGCTGGGAAGATTCAGATATGAGATTCAGACCCCCAAAATGACTGCAGAGGTAGCAGGCACTGTCCACGACCCAGACAGACAGAAAGAAAAGCAGCAGTTGAACACCCAGAGGGGTTGCTGAGAGAAGCTGCCCCTCAATGTTCACGTCAGCTCCTAGGATGTTCTTGATGCCCAGGCAATGGACTTAGAGAAACAGACATTCCTAAACCCCATTTGGTTGTGGGAAGAGGCTTCTTAGTATATTGGGCTTGGTGCTCATTAGCCAAGGATAGGGATGGGCCTGAAACTATCAGTGTGACACCTTATCTATCATTGGCAGTACAGGGACAGTCAGTGACTGATAGACCTTTTTGCTACACATGGTCCCTAATTCTTTGGGAGTGACATTGAATTCTTAAAACGTGCTTAGGGATTCTTGCTTCTTAAGACCCTCTGTCCACCTGTGCCTCCTTTCCCCTAAACCCACATTTACCTCTTTCTTTCCCTCTTAAGTTTCCAAAAGCTGGGTCTGAAAGCCTTGAATACCTAAATCTATGGCCTGACCCCAGAACTAGGTCAGTTCCAAAATCCAAAAGTACACCAGTTTGGTTCCTAGTCTTCCCATCCCTAAGTTCCAGCTATGGTGGATAGAATAGGTAATTGGCATACTACTCAAGGCCGCATAAACTTGGAGTTCTGCTGATGAGTAAAACAACTCATCACGAATTTTCTCAGGTTTCCATTCTTAGGGGGAGTAATTGGAATTTCTTTTTCTGGGTGATTTACTAAGTTATTCTAAGAGAGAGTTATGGGGTAATATTCATGGTATCATATTCTTCAAGCACTTTTTTGTATTTGGTTTTCTCTTACCCCAATAATCTATACTAATAAATCCATATCTGTTCATTGAGCCCTTACTATGTACAAACACTAGGCTATGAACTCAAGGGTTGTCCTTGACCTCAAGGAATTTACAGTTCATTTCTGGGGACAAATCACAGAATAATTAAAAGTTGAACAAATATAATTATGAAAATTTGAGATACTTAGAAAATGAATTTACAGGATAGAATGAAACTGATTGCTGATTGAGTGTGTAGGTAAGTTCTGCTTGCCAGAGTTTGGAAGGAGGTTAAAGAGAATACCACAGAAGCCACTACTGATCCAGGAATCTGATCTGAGTCTTAGACTTAGGATTTTGTCAAGTACACAGGAGATGGAGAGGGCAGTGTAGACAGGCAGATTTGGATGAATCAAACTGAAGTTTAGTCAAGGGAGCAAATGGCTGAAACAAAGCACTTGTGCGAAGGAAGTTATATGAGTTAGGGCCTAAAATGTAGCCTTTTAAGCTGGACCTCGAGTGCCTGGCTGAGGACTTTGGATTTTAACCTGGAGACGATGGAGAGTATGCAGGATAAAGTCCATACCAAATCGAACTCATAGCTAGTGGAGCCAAAACTAACATGATGAAATGTGGCAGGAAAAAGTACAAAGGTATGTGCACACCTGTGTATGTGTATCTTCACACACATCTTAGGAGTGGCTGAAATTCAAGAGGGGCAACCTGTTTTAACAGTATTTGATTTGAGAAAGACAGAGTTGTTAATGTATCTACAAGGCCAGTTTTGAGTCTGTGGTGTGATTTGGCTGGGAAAAATCTTCTGCACATCAGGCTGCAGCAGTGGATAGGGTCTCCTGAAAACAAAAAGCCATATTGGCACTCTACTTTCTTCCCCTACATCTATGAAGAGTTCTGCTTTCTAAGTTCCATGAAGGCAACTGCTATTTCCATGCATTATTTTCATCTGGGTTTTTCCTGGATACAGAGCAAACTTTCCTTTCTTGGATCATTGTGTGTCTTCATGCAGAGTTCGCTGAGCCTCTTGAGGTGGCACTTTCAAAAGCTGCCTGGGAGAAAAAGTACTGATGTACAACCAGAGTGATAGGTTGTTCTAATTTGCCTGGGACTGAAGGGTGTCCTGGGATGTGGCACTTTCAAAGATAATCATGAGAGTCCTGGGCAAATGAACTTACAGTAGACCAAAATCTTCTCCGTGCTTTTCAAGTGATGTTTCTCTTAGAGCCTGAAGAGACAGCACACCTGTCTCATAGATGTTTACTGTCTGGCTATAATATGCAGACATCTCCATCTATGTTTTTCAGGGGGGCATTCTTGTCATATTCTAGGATTTGCAAATCTAGAATATTCACCACAACTGCTCTTCCTACCAGTTTCCTTGAATTTTTGTTTTCTACAAATTATCTCATATGACATTTCCCTTTGATGAAAAATCTCAACCTTTGGAGGACAAATGTTGTAGCAGAAAGCATTTTTGGAATCTGGAAGCTTAAAGAGCTGCCATTAAATTCTGGTTTCATCATACACTAAGCCATGATAGACAATGCTATGTGTTCACCAAGTCTTACTTTGTTTTTCTCTTCTGGGCACACAGAAAGAATACTTAGGAACCCTACAAGCAGTTCTGGTCAGTGGGCTGTAAGCCAAAGGAACTGTATCATTTCATTGTGGAAGCATGGAATATGAGGCCTGACAATTAAGTTCATGAACTTATTCTAGAAAAAATGCTGCATGTTTAACAGCTGAATATCACTATGGTCACCTTCGAAGCACTCCCCTTGGGAAACTATGCCCTGATGCCAGTGCCTAGTCCACTCATCAAAGCAATTTTGGAACTCTTTTTCTGGAATGACCATCAGAGCTGTCATTGTGAAAATGCTGAAGTTTGAATTAGAGCAATGAACAAACATTAAATTTCTTGTTAAACTTGGCAAGAGTAGGAGTGAAATTAAGAACATGTTAGTCCAAGTTTATGAAGATAATACCATGAAGAAAATGGCAGTGTACAAATGAATTAATCATTTTTCTGAGGGGAGAGAAAGCATCACTTTTCTGAGGGGAGAGAGGTCAGGATGGCCAGTAATAAGTAGAACTGATGAAAATATTGTAAAAAATTTTCAAATTGTGTGTCAAAATTGTTGGCTGACTGTGAGAAGCGTAGTAGACCAAATAAACAGTGACAGAGAAACAGCTAAGAAAATCTTGAAAATATTGGCATAAGAAAGGTGTGTGTCTTGAAGAAACTCTTACATCACGACAATGCACCAGCTCACACAGCACTGTCTGTAAGGGAGTTTTAAACCAGTAAACAAATAACTCTAGTGGAATACTCACTCTACTCACCTGATCTGGCCCCAGTGACTTTTTTCTTTACCTGAGATAAAGAAAATATTGAAAGGAAGACATTTTGATGACATTCAAGACATACGGGTAATACGACGACAGCTCTGATGGCCATTCCAGAAAAAGAGTTTCAAAATTGCTTTGATGGGTAGACTAGGCACTGGCCTCAGTGCATAGCTTCCCAAGGGGAGTATTTCAAAGGTGACCGTAGGGATATTCAGCAATGAGGTATGGAGCACTTTTTCTTTTTAAATTTTTTCTATATTTTATTTTAAAGATGTGGGGTACAATTCAGTATTAGGTATACACGTGGACATCATACAGGTAAAGTTTGGGCCTCCCTTTGGTACCCACTTTGCCTGGTTTGAGATCAGGTACCCTTATTGATGTTGTGTCCCCCTTGTCCTACCCCGGCAGTAATCTGCTACTGCCATTCCCTTTCTTACAGTATTACGGTAAATGTTCAGGGTCCACTTATGAGTGAGAACATGTGGTACTCTCTTCTTTGTTTCTGTGATAGATCACTGAGTATTATTGACTCTAAATCCATCCAAGTTGTTGTGAAGTCCATATGTTTGTCCTTCTTTATGGATGCATAATATTCCATTATGTGTATGTACCATATTTTTTTATCCAGTACAGTTTTGGTGGGCAACATCGTTGGTTCCATGTTTTTGCTATTGAGAATAGTGTAGCACTTTTTCTAGGATGAGTCTGCAAACTTAATTGTTAGCCCTCATAAATGGGGATGGTTCCTCCATGCTCTCTCTAGCCTGCTGTCATGCCTTTTTAAGGTCCTGTGTCCTGGTTGGTGCAGCCACAAGCTGACAGAGGTCCCTGAGTGACTGTGGAACAGAGGATCCCTAAACCCACCATTGTCTTGCATTTTTCTTTGTGTGAGCAACAAATAAAGTTTTGTTGTGTTAATTGCTGAGATTGTTTGGTTAATTTGTTATTGCACCATAGCACATCCTAATAAAACACTATCTCTGTGACCTTGCATAAGCTACTTAGTAACTGAAGATATAAAAAGAGGGTAATAATATCTGCCTCAAAGGGCCATCTTAAAGAACGACAGTGATGCTTAAATGAGATATTATATATACAATGCTTAGCATGGAGCCTGGCACATAGCAAGAGCTAAAAAAAAATCTTGTTCCTTTCCATTCTCTAGGAAAATACATAGCTATTTCTTTCTGGAGTTGTACTTAGGCAAAGGAGTAAATACAACCTGTGCTGCCCAAGAAACACACGTGCACTGTTGGTTCAAGTTTCAGTCCTTCACCTGGAATGGCCATTGGCTAAGGGGCCTTTGCCCAGAGAATACCACCTTGACTTCAAGGCATCCGGAACCCAGGGCACCTGTGCTCACTTTTAGGTATTGTATTTTAGGAAAGTTATTAACAGATAGAGGCTGCTGTGGCCATGATAGTGCCACTTCGCTATAGCCTGGGTGACAAAGTAAACTACATACCTCATTGCCGAGTATCACTGTGGTCATCCTCGAAGTATTCCCATTGGGAAACTATGCACCCATGCCAGCACCTAGTCTACCATCAAAGCAATTTTGGAACTGGCCAGGTTAGGAAAAGTCTGGAAGCCTTGGGATTGGGTAAACAACCTATTATAAGCGAGGTTGTCAGATATAGCAAATAAAAAGACAAAGCCAAGTGAAATTTGAAATTCTGATGAACAATAAATAACGTTTTAGTATAAGTATATCCCATGCAATATTTGGAATCTACTTATACCTTGTTTATCTGAGATTCAACCCTAACTGGAATTCTTGTACTTTATCTGACAATCATAGCTACAGAGAGTGCACATATATGACATAGAAATGCAACCTCACAGTCATGAGCATACATGCATATTTATATATGAACAACAAGAGCTACTAGGTATATAAATTTCTGAACAAGTCATGGGAAAAGTCAGAATTAAGTGGCATTCTCCTGGAAGAATTGCATGGAAGAAGCAAATTTAGCTGAGGTTAGTAATTTTACTTATCCTCACTTCTTCCTTCTACTAAAATACAGATAAATGAGAACTGACTCTACTTCTTTTTAAAAATTATTTTCTTTTCTTTCTTTTTTTTTAAATTGGAGTCTCACTTTGTCACCCAGGCTGGAGTGCAGTGGCACGTTCATGGCCTCCACAGCCTTGACCTGCTAGGCTCAGGCAATCCTTCTGCCTCAGCCTTCTGAGAAATAGGATTATAGGCACACACCACCATGCCCAGCTAGTTTTTGATGTATTGTAGAGTTCTTGCCATGTTACCCAGGCTGGTCTTGAACTCCTGGGCTCACGAAATCCTCTCGCCTCAGCCTCCCAAAGTGATGGGATTATAGGCATGAGCCACCACACCTAGCCTTATTTCTTTCTTTTTAGTTTGCCCTAACATATATAAGCAGTTATGAAGCAGCAGAAGATAAGGTGCTAGTAGTTAACTTATCACATTTTCAACCCTTCCTTCCTCTCTTCTTTCCTTCCCTCTCACACATTTATTGAGGAACTGTGCTAAGTGCTTCTTGACATAACAAAACCTGCCCCAAGAAGCAATATTTCTTAAGAAGGGAAAACCGTATCTTACAAAAGCTACAATGATTTAGAAAATGTAAAGGGTAAGCTCTCAGGTAGTCAGTGGGTTTAGTGGAAAAATATTCAGGTCAAGGAGGGAACAAAGAGAGGAAAGACTAATCAAAGACCACTTGGAGTGGACAAAAGTCACTCTTCTTACCCTGAATCTCTATACTTTACTCCTGCAGTTATTCTAGTAAAATATGCTCCTTGCGGGATATGAGAGCATGCAGAGAAATACAAAGAGATGGGAGATGTTAACATTTTGGCTATTTTCTCCCTGTTTTTTTTTCTCTGAGTACTTTTCTTTAGAGTTAAAAACATTTTATGTAAATATGTTTTCTTTTTTTCCTCTCAGTTAGCAGTACCTCCTTCGTAAACATTTCTCAAAGTTATAAAAATATTGTTCTCAGTATTTTACATCAGAAGCGGGTCTATTCTGAATTCTGTTTGAAGGTGAAAGAATTAGATTGGTTAAGAACTTATCACCCATGTCTGAAGGGAAATTGACCAGACTTTGATCTGTGAAAGTAGAGGAACCAGAAGAAGTGCCTGTCCCTACTGCCCTCAGACTTGCTGGGTGACTGTCCTGAGTTCAGTTGCAAACCTGTGTCCAGACTATCTTTGACTCCTATGTTTATCAGGTGTTGGACTCTGGTTTTACTAACTCTTGAAGACCATAAAACAATGTCTGTCAGATTATACTTGTTCCTCTGTCCTCCATGTTTGTAAACAGTCCCTCCCCCTGTACCCTTTGCCTTTCCCTGTCCAGGAAGACTGGAAGCATCTCCCCACTCCCAGGGAACTTAGCTCTGGGGAAACGTAGCTGCCCCTCTGAGTGTCTTCTTTTTCCTTCTGGTCCAGGTCATGGCTCCTGGGGAGTTTACAGCCTCTAAGAAATAGAGTGGAATGCACAAAGCACAAAATCTCAGTGTGGGGCCCCGGGCTTCCCTGAAGGAGGAGGAGGAAAACAGCCCAAGCCAGCTCACTGTCCAGTAAGTGAGTTATGAACCATCTGGATGGGAGTGCTGTTTGCTTTTTGTTACCAACTGCAAAGACTGCTGATCATAGCACCAACACCTGCGTGTGATGCAGACATGGGGACAGACACCCTCTGGAGTGTGTACACATAGCCAGGCTCTTTGCTGAGAATTATACATGAGTTGTTTCCTTTTATCTTCATAGGATCCTTGAGTGGATGTGTCATATTTCTATTACAGAAATGGAGCTTTGGGAGGCTAACTGAGTTGTCCTAAGTGACCCAACTGATGAGTACAGAACCAGGGCTTAATCCTTCATCTCACTCAAAAGTTTAGGCTTTTAACTACTGTCCTAAACCACCCCACCCTGAGATCAGAGCATTCTAGAGTTGGCAGAGACTTCAGTGTTTTTCAGTCCTGGTTGCACAGTAAAATCACCTAGGGAGCTTTTCAGATATATGAATATCCTTGCCCATCTGCAAGCCAATAAATCTTTGAGTGAGGCTTAACCTTGGTATGTGATATTTTGTGTTCTCCAAGTAATTCTGAGGGGCAGTCTGGATGAGAACCAGGAGAATTCAGCACCCTTAATTATAAATTATGAAACTGAGGCCCAGAAAGGGTCTTGCCCAAGTTTATACTTTTATTGAGTTGCAGAGCTAGAGCTAGGTCAAGTCCATACATAGACCCCGGTGTAGCCACAGGCGCTGTGGAGAGGTGGAGAGGTGGAGAGGTGGAGAGGTGCTGATTAAAAGCCTTTAGATGGTGTCGATTCCAGACAGGAAGCCAGACGCTTCTACTCTCCCTTCCCCCTCAAACCACAAGGTGCTTGTTCCTCTATACTTAGCCCTCAAATGCCAATTTGAACATTAAGATATTCAGTTTGTCTCTCCAGTGGCCCTTTCAGGGATCATATTTAGAATTTTAAAGTTCCAGGGGGGAAGTCCTCTGATAGCTTGGGGAGTAGATCTCAGGATGCAAATGCCCCACTTCATCCTTAGACATTCCTTTGTCTCCTCCTTCCTCAGACAATCCTGACCTGCCACAATCAGTCATGTGGCTACCTACATGTTGGCCCTTCAGACAGGTGTATGTCTCTCTCCTCTCCAAGAGGCTGGGCCATGGCACTACAGCTAGCCCCAAGGCAAATCTTGGCCAAAGGTCACAAAGGCTGGACTTAGGTCCCAAGAATCCAATTCCCAAATGTCAATGGCCAAATGGAATAACAGAGTAGTAGTAGATGTAACTGGGGTTAGAAGGGGGCATGGTAATGGGCCAGTACATCTGCTGGAGGATTGTCGGAGAATCTGGGAGAGGATGAAGGTAGCAGAAATGAAGGGATAGTCCTCTCTTCTCTGGAAGCCAGTCAGCCATGGGCCAGCATACAACTCCACCCAGCTGCAGGCTGCACTAGGCTGTACTCTTGGAAGAGGTGGCTATTTGGGGCTGCATCTTGGGAGACAGAGCAGAAGAAGCTACTGCCCTGAGGTGGCCCAGGAGCCCGACCTCAGGGCAGGAAATTCCCTTCCTCTGATGAGAGGGACGTTGTGTCATCCTCTTATCATGCTCTTGGCTTCATCTTGTCAGCTTCCTGTGGTATTTGTCCAGTCATCTTTTGTCTTCCCACACCTCCTAGAATACTCCTGTCCTCACTCAGAGAAACCCCTGTTGGCTTGAGGGGGAACCCTGCTGGTATATACTTGGGCCTCTGAGATGGAGGAACTGGAAGCAGCATTTTCTCTGTGTCCACATGAGAAAGCTGGTCAATATGGAAAACACACAAGGATGCAGCACCTGGTAGAGTCTGCTCTGGATGTCTCTACAGCATCAGTGTCACTCCTGGAGTCCCTGGACAACACTTAAGGGTTGGAACAAGGGCACAAAGAAGACATTTTAGATATCGGGAGACGTGAAGTCCAGAGTCTGGTTGACTCTGGCCAAAGATTAGCAAAGGTAGAGTCAGAGAGTTCAGGCAATTCAACCCATCTTCAGTCCTATGAAATGGTTAAGAATACAAGTACTGCTATTCACAATAGCAAAGATATGAAACCAATCTAGGTGCCCATCAACAGTGAATTGAAGAAAGAAAATGTACATTTATATCATGGAATATTATGCAGCCATAAAAATAATAAAATTGTGTCCTTTGCAGCAACATGGTTGCAGCTAGAAGTCATTATCCTAATCAAACTAATGCAGAAACAGAATCAATACTATAAACTCTCACTTATAAATGGGAACTAAATACTGTGTACACATGAACATAAAGATGGGAACAATAGATGTTGGAGACTCCAAAAGTGGGGAGGGAGATTTTAGTCTGGGCTCAAATCTGCAGTGACTAGCTGAGACCAGTTAGTTATTGAAAATGTGCTTATTTTCTTCATCTGCAAAGTGAGGATCATTGTCTACCCCCACAGAGATGTGGTGGGTATTAAGTGAGTTAGTTCATGCAAAGATCTTAGAATATAGAATAGTACCTGGTGCACTGTGAGTGCTCAGAAAGCATTAACTGCAGTTATTTTAGACCAACTACCCAAATTCCCCAGCCCTCGGGCTCAAACTAATGTGCACAGCTGCCCACTGGGTGAACATTCATGTTGGGGAGGTGAGGATGGGACAGAGGGAAGAGTATGGAATAGAATAACCATTCCGTGGCAGGCAGCTCTTGTCCTGCTCACTACCTGCTCCTTCCTGAGGCTGGACTCCTGTCTGTGCCTCAGTAACACACCAGGTTCACCTTCTATCCTTAGTTTTGGGGAGGCACACAGAAGAATGAAAATTATCTGGACAGCTGAGCCATTGTGATGGTGTGCAGGGCCACGCCAGCTTTAATCACATAACGAATCCCCTGGGTCATTCCTGGAGTCCGCCCTGTCCTGCAGACATGGACTCAGCCATGACTCATTGTATTCGAGTGATGCCTGAGCTTTAGTCACCTGGCACCCCTTCCTCTGAACACCTGAGATTCATAGCCTGGATAAGGCTTTCTTATCCTCCCTTAATCGTGTCTCTCCTTTTCTTCCTCCTTTCCTCCTTTCCTTGTTCCCTATCCCTTCCTCTCTCGTTGATCAGATCTTGGCTGATCTCCCTAGCAACTTGGACTGTTTGAGACTGACAGATGGATAATGGAGACAGTAGCTTCTAATGCCACCCCCACACCCTGCCAGAGACATTGCCAGGAATGACTGATAAGCAGGCAAAGAACCATACTGCCTCTATCAATATGGTGACATTTCTGTAATTGGGTGTAGGTGCCTCAGAAAAGACCTCTGAATTTCTACTGTTAGTAATCCATTCTGGTAGCCAAAAACCTGGACTGTCCCTTCTGAGAATGCCACTGCATGTAAAAGGCATGGGGGACTCCTTGAACTGTATCCATTATTTGCACTGTGGTGTGAATCCATTCATTTCACCCATATTGAACACCTACTATGTGCCAAGAACTTAGAAAACGGTAGTGAACAAAATGGACAGAAATCTCTTTCTTGGATGTGACATTCTAGTGGACAGGAGACAGAAAATAAACATGATAAATGGGTAAATTATATGGTTGGTTAGAAGGTGGTAAATGTTGTCCCCCTAAATAAATAAATACATAAGTAACTCACCAAAATGTAGGGTAGGTGGAGTTGGAAACAGGCATGGGGCAGGGAAGTTTTAAATAGTGTGGTCCGAGTAGGCCTCATTGAGGCATGAGGATCTGAATCCTTAAAAAAATATGAGTTGCCTTTGCAGATATACAGGGCTAAGAAAATTTCAGGCAGCAGAAGCAACATGAGCAAAAGCTCCAAGACAGGAGAAGGCCAGGCAGTACAGAGGCACAGCAATGAGGCCACGTGGCTGGAGTGAAGACAGGGAAGGGAAGTCATCATAGTAGAAGTAGAGAGGTAATGAAGGTAGGCAGTTCTGCCAACGAAGGTCCTCCTAGATTTCCTGAGAGGGTTCCGGCCTTGGCCCTCAGAGGGATGGGGGCATGTGCAGGGCTCTGAGCACGGGGGAACATAACCCGATATCCTGACTGTACACAAGTGAGGAGCTTGTTGCAGATGTCCTGGGGAGAGAGGCTCAGGTCCACAGGGCAGAAGTGGATTCTGGTTACTTTTGGAAGGGGTAGCTAACAGTTTGCTGACTGGTGTGGGTGCCAGAGACATCGGAGTCGAGGATAACCTTACTACCACTTTCCTGAGCACAACTTCTAATGAGCCAAGGCTCCCAGGCAGATGAGCATTATGATATAGGAGGATGAGTGGCAGGGAGAGAGGAAAGGACTGCACAGAGGGGAGGGTAAGGGGCTTAAGCCAGGACCCAACTTCCTCTTTTGCATTAGCCAGACCCCAGTTCAGTCTTGGGCTATATTTTAGGCTACTCATCTCTGAAGTTCCAAAGCCTGCACCTGGGGTCCTGGAGTTCTGGGAGGAACTGGATCCCCGCTTGGAAATGATGAGTGTTCCTGAAGAGTGAGACTAGCTGGGCCGCCTCTGAGGGTCTGCAGAAACAGCTTCCTAGACTTTGCCTTGGAGTGCTGGGAGTGCGTGGGGGGCCGGGAATGCATGCATGGCATTTTCTTCCTGCGAAGCTAAACCATTCCAGGACCTGTCCCAGCCTGTGAAGTCTGAAACACCAAAAGCTTATTTGTCTGGGCTCTTAGCCTCAGAGAATGGGAGGAGGAAGGGGATTTGAAGAGCTCCAGCTGATCATGGTGAGGCCCACCGCACACCTGCCCTGCCTTGTCTGCTCTGAAGATCTGGGATTGCAACACCCGCTCTTCTGCTGAGTTAATTATTAATGAGTTCTTTGTCATATCCTCTGGTGATAGGCAGAGGGTGAAAGTTTCCCGGAAACTTTTAGTTCAGGGAGTTGGGGAACTGGAGAGAAAGAGACCACCAGGTGGGAGAATTCAAAACTCAGGTCAGAGGTGACCCATTTCCATGGGGGATGTGGTGGAAGTCTCTCTGTATAGAAGGAACACTACTTGTACTTACCCCAGCTGGGGGCAAGGCATTAACATTTATTGGAGTATCAGTTATACACCTAAACAACTTGTTGTTTATACTAATTATAGTATAATTTTGAGATAATTGTGTTCCACACCGACACCAGGGCAGGCTCTCCAGGGCCAAGATATGGACTAGTGACCTTCCCTGTCTCCCTAAAAGCTCTCCGGCCCTAATCTAGGGGGTGGTGGAGGGGAGAGGCAGAGAGCATCCTGTAAAACCTGCCTCTCAATCTAGATCTGTTACTTCCATTTATAGTGGCTCTAAGCCCAGGAGCCCTGAGCAAGGAGCCTGCCCCTCCCCCAGGGTTCCACAAAGGAAGCTGTGTTCAGGCCTGGCAGGGGGCCAGGGGAAGTCTGCTTTGGCTTTCTTAGTCCAGCTTTGCTTCAGCCTGTCCTTCCACCACTTGTGGTCAGGTCTGTTTTCTGGCCCTCCAGGCGGGCATTCCTGCCCAGGAGGGAGGGGCTAGGGGACCAACCCTCCTGTAGGTGGGGGCAGTGACTCACAGGCTGTTACCTGTCCTAGGGCTGGCTGCCAAGCCTGCGGAGGGAGCTGGAGGGGAGGCATTTAGAGTTACTCTGCTCATTCCTTTTAAGCTCTCTTGGATGAATTGAATTTGACCCCTGCCTGATGAATCTTGCCTTTTAAGGATCCTCCAAATTCCTCCAAGAAGTGGAATTTTCCACTTTTCCCCCCCTTGGCAGAGAATTGGTGCTTTCCAGGTTGCTGGATGTTTGGGTCTTCTCCTCTTCTAATCCCATGACATGTCTGGGGCTCTGACACTCTGTATATGACCCCTGATCTTTGTGTCCTCTACCTGGTCTTCTGTCCAGGGTGATCCAGGACATAAGAGGAAGGAAGAAATGCTAAGTTCAGTGCCTGGCACAAACACGGGGGCCTTTCCTCACCCTAGGAATCCTGGTCTCTGATGATCACGTACATTTGCCTGGTGCCTTTCACTTGTGGTTCCCCCTCCAGCCCCACAGGCACCCACAGGCAGGCGGGCACTTGCTGTGAGGCCTTTGGGATGGACCCACTTGCCCAGTCCCGTTCTGGGGGGTGGGGGTGCAGTGACGACAGATGGGCGTGACGGCTGCCAGATTCCTGAGACCCGCCCTGTAGCCCTGTAGTAGGACTACACCCAGCCAGGAGTTTTCAGAGGTGAGGCTGTTGTTTAAAAACTTGGAGCCAGGAGAAGAGACCCCCACAATCAAGAGGAACTCTCAGGTGATCTGGAGAAAGAATAGCTGCAGCACGGAGTGAGGTATGTTACCTGCCTTTACCTGGCTGGGGGGCTGGATGGGGGGAAAGGGCTGTAACTGCAGGTGCCTGGGGCCTGGTTGCAGGGCCTGATTCATTTCTTTTCCTGGGAGTTCATTCAGGTGAGGTAGGCAAAAATGTCTGCACTGTTTGGATTGCTTTTTCACATCTGATAAGCACCTCAGTGACTTAGAAGAAAGCAGGTTCAGATCTGGGGTTAAGCACAAAAGAGAAGTGGGAAGAGTGGGCTAGTCCTGCTCAGAGTGCCTTCTTGCAGAGGGATTTCCAGTCCAGGAGTGGGAGAGCCGAGAGAGGACTGGATGAAAAGTCAGAAGATGGCTCTCTCGTAGGTCGTCATCAGCTGTGCGACCTCAGTCCTCATGTCTCCTCCCTGGGGCCCTAACTCTTGTGGGAGAGGATTGGAAGAAATGATTTTGCGGCATTAGGACCTATAATTTAAAGATGCCAGCAATGCCTTCAATTCCCCTTCTGTCCCTGCCTTGCCAAGTCCCAGCCCTCCACTCCAGCCAAAGGAGTTTGTAGCTGTCACTGGAGCAGAGTGGGCATCCGATCCAAGCCAGAGAGAGGCACTGTATGTGCCAGAATGGGCATGCCTCAATAAGGCAGGCCTGCCTCTCGGACCCCACTAGTGGCTTCTGAGCATCCATCTCCAGTCTTGCGAGTCTACCTCCCTTGTTGAGCCCCACTCCATAATTGGAGACACTTGGAGTTACTTCCAGTTCAGACAAAATGCTCACTCACTTGTTAAAGATGCCAGGCACACCGCTCTTCCTGTGGCATCCCAGCTACCTGCTTAGGCTAGAATTGTGGCCATATAGCCTCAATCTCAGAGTGGCCCTAGGTGGTATTGGAGACCATGCCAGTGGCAGCAGAGGGCTTGTCTCCAGTCTCTCAGCCACTTTGACCCATTTACCCTAAGGCCTACAGGCTGGGCTGGGCTGAGAATGCTGGTCCAGGCCTTAAGAAAAGCAGTCCTTTCTCTAGGGGCAGGAACAAGGCCTTGGACTGCCCAACCCTTTCCTGCTCCCCAGTTGTCCTTGTAGGACAGGGTAGGGTCCATCCTCCTTCTCATTCATTTCAGAGGAGGAAGCTGAGATCTGTTAAGGGATGGGATTTTCCCAGGGTACCCTGTGAGTCACATGCCAGCTGGGACAGGAATCTAGGGCTCTGGCATTTTCCAAGCTTTTAGCTACAAATGCACCTGCTGCTCAGAAGTGGTCTAGGTCAACTTTCTAAGTAAGAACTTAGAAAACTTGGGTTCAGAAAGAGAAAAGAAAAAAGGCAAGTGTGCTCCAGGGGTTTGCATTGTTATACCCAGGCTATTTTGCTCTGTCCCAGGTGAGGTCCTCTCTGGGGATCACCCCATTGGCTGAAGATGAGACCAATCCTCCTCCTGTGTTTTAGTAAGTATTCCTTCCCATCCCTCTAGGCCCTGTTTTATTGCAGGGGTGACCGCAGTGCATAGGAGGAGAGTTTACCAAAATGTGAGCCTCACCTGTCCCCCTGTAGTCTCATGGATTTGGAACACTTGTCTACTGGGGACACCTGTAGGGTTTCCCCACTCCTCTGGGCCTTTGGGGAAGAAGATTCTCTGTCTCTCTTGAAAGGTTCCCAGGTGTCTTCTTGTTCTTATCCATGGGTGGTTATGGTTTCCTGAGTGCTCTGCACAGTTCATTTTCCATCCTTTCATTCTCCAGCCGATTCCAGAGCCATCATGGCTTGAGATCTTGATTTTCTGTGAATTGTAGCTGGACACAAAGTGTGACGGTCAACTTTGTGGATAAAGGAGTAGAAAGAATGCAGGTCTCTCTCAATGTTCCACATGTGGCTCAGCAGTCTCCCCCACTCTGGGCTATTGACAGAGGCCATGCTGCAGGTGATAAGAGTTGTGGACCATGTCTGGGAGGCCAAGCCTGTGTCTCTAACTTGACTTTAAAAGCCATAAATAGATGCCACATTTTGGGGTCATCTATGGTTTTAGATTACTAATGTTTCTCCTCTTCTCCTTTCCAATTTGGGGCTCTAGAGTATAAAATCAGCATATAAAATCTAACAGTAGCAGGACTGCAATCATTATCACCAACAGCAGATTGGAACTTGAATGAGAGAGAGGGTCTAGTCTTGCTGATGTCAGCTCCCCTGAGTGATGCTGGGGTGGCTGGCTAGGTCCTTCCTTCTCTGAGCTGTACCACAGCATATCCTTGTGATTTCAGCTTTGCCTGGCCTCCTGTGTGCCCAGCAAGCCTGCTCCCGTGGGGCCTGCTATCCACCTGTCGGGGACCTGCTCATTGGGAGGACCCAGTTTCTTCGAGCTTCATCTACCTGTGGACTGACCAAGCCTGAGACCTACTGCACTCAGTATGGCGAGGTAGGTCCTACTTCCATGGCCCCTGGGACTGGAGGAAAGTGAAACAGAATGAAGTGGGTGAGCCTGCCATTTGTTCACTGAATAATTAAAGTATACTTGGTACAGGCCAAACCCTATGCACTGTGGGGTCTGGGGAGTGCAGGAAAAGTGTAAAGTTGGATCCCTACCTCTAAGGAATTTACTTGATTGGGCAAGGGATATGTACGAAAGGGTCCCCCCCCAAAAAACCAGAATTATATTTGGAGGGTGGGCCCCTCATAGTATACTTTGAATTTGTTCCTCTGTATTAAGTGGTCAACCAAAGTTTTTATCTAGAAGTTTTGAGAAGTTTGCATCATGATTTGCGGAAGAAACGGTCCTGAGTTGTGGCAAGCAGGTGACTGGTTGTTCCACCACGACAACGTAGCTGCCCACACTGTGCTGAATGTTCAGCAGTTTTTGACCAAAAATGGCATGACCCCCATGCCCCACCATTCCTATTCACCCAATCTTGCCCTAAGCAACTTTTTTTGTTTCCCCCAATGAAAAAATCCTCAAAGGGGAATGTTTTGCTGATATGGAAGAGACAAAACAAAAAATGGCAGATGCACTAAAAGGTGTCTAAATTGATGAATTAAAAATCTGTTTTGAGCAAAGGAAAAAGTGTCTCAGTGAGTGTATTGCATCAAATGGAGAGTACTTTGAAGGTGACTGAAGTTTAAACATGTAAGAATAAATACACATTTCTTTATAAATAAATTCTGGGGGGTTTTGGGTCCCCCTCAGACTTAGAATTAACTGACTGGCTCTTTTCTCTCTTCCGGATAGAGCGAAGTCTTCTCTCAGCCCTTGAGTGTGGCCAGGATAGTCTTTCAAGTGTTGAGACTAGACAAATAGACAAATATTGACCCTTTAGGTATGTAGAGTCTAATGTGCTGACATGGCAGGGGGAGCACAGTGCTAGGATATGTGCACCGAGCTGTGTTCTTGCCATGGCAGGGACTGAGCTGTACTATGGTCAGTGAGATAGATGAGAAAAGTGACTTGAAGTTATCCTGGAGTGTCAGAGACTCAGTTGATAAGTTAGAGCAAATTCGGGGACTCAATGCTTTGAGCCAGGATTGACATTACCTTTTAGGCAACTGGCTTTTCAGAGAGCTTTGGTGCTTCTTCTTGCACATTGTGAGTTTTTTTCTTTTCTTTTGCTTTCAATAAGGAGAAATCTTTTTTGTTTGTTTGTTATTTTACCAAGTTGAAATCACTCAGTGTTTTCTTGTCTCCCCGCTGCCTCATTTGGCCATTTTGCTCCCTCAAAGCCTAGGTTTGTACAAGGGAATGGGCCAGGAAGCGGTTAGTCTTGAGTTTCTGCAAACTTTGGGGGAAAAAAGTAAGAGAGGGAAAGAAGGTGAATGAGAGAGATTGATTGCCATGAAGGAGACTTGGATTATCTGTGGTTTCCCATTTCCAGGCTGACCTTGTCCTCAAGGCCATAAAAGGTGGTATCTGATATGGCCTCTGAGTCTCACTGCCCTTCTAGTCCCTGTGTTATCTTAGCTATTTTTAATCACGAATGGTGCTGGATAGTGACTTTGGAGGTGGCTGTGGTTTCTGCATCTCACCCACTTGGATGTGGGGAAGCCCATTTGACAGGGTTGGGTAAGAAGGCCAGTCTCAGGCGAGTACTCCCTGTGGGCCAGATTACTCCATAAGCATCAGAGGACCTGGCAATATTGAGCTTTCTAGGCAGCAGAGTGATTTTAGCTACTCCCACCCCACACATACCCCAAATCATGTGCCACTGAACCTATGTCTGAAAATTTGAGGGAGATCTCTGCTGATTTCCTTCCTCAGGCTAACTCCTCTTCTGAGGGGAAGCAAGGAGAAGTCAGAGGCCCCCATATTGGGATGCAACTTCATTTCCAGTCCTGCCTGGACAGCCCCTTCCCCTCTAGACCTGGGGCTTTTGGCTTCACCCTGGCCTGCCCTCTGCCTCCCTCGGATGGCCCAGGGAGCCAAGTGCCTTCCCTGCTCATAGCAGTCCCCTGAGAGAAAAACAGAGTGCTTGTAAGAGAAAAGTCTAGACTTCTGCAACCCTGGGGATGGATAAGTCTCAGCTATTTTTCTGCTGTGAAAGCTGAAAAGCATTGACTCTTTCTAAAAAAAAATCTATAAAGGGAAATAAATCTATGTAGCCGCTTGGACAGATAGGGGCATCTTGAGGGCAGTGTGCAGTTCCAGGTCTGCCGCTAACTGATGGTGTGACCTTGAGCAAGAGCTTATGCCTATCTAAGCCTCACTCTCCCCTTCCATAAGCTAGTATTAGATGAGGTAGTCTTTAAGATCCCTCTTTTGCTCCAACGTTCTTTGGGAATGAGCTGACTGCTGACAACCAGCATCTCTCCTTCTACTTCTACCTGCCTGCCTTCTACTTCTCTGTCTTGTTTCATTTCTCATTTCCTCTCCCTTACATGCCTACCTTTCTCAAAGGCCATGGGTTCCAGCAATAAAGACATACACTGAATGCGCAGACTTTCTTCCAGTTCTCTGTCCAAATGTACCCTGAGCCCTCAGTGGGTGCAGTGGTGGCTGTGTGATAAGAATTAGAAATTCAGATTTTAACTCTGTTGAGTTCTAATTTCAGCTTTTGAGTTTATTTTGTTATTAAATAATACCAATGGCAACTATAATTTATTAAGCACATATTATGTGCCCTAGGCATTATACTAAGAGTTTTATATACATTATCTCAATTAATGTTTGCAATATCCCACCAGGTGGTTCTTGTTATTCCTGGGAACTGTTGGGAGGGTTTGGGTGTGAGCTGGGACCTCAAACTTCACATGAAAACACACACGTATTGATTTTTCTGAGTAGTTAGAGGTAGAGGGTTGTGCTGGATAGTCACAGCTAGAAATGAGGCTGGCACAAGGCAGAGCTACATTCCTCCTGCCTGCCCCTTCATCCTTCCCCTATCATCTCTCTCTACTGTCTCCCACTCCCATATACAAACACCTCCCTCAAGTCAAGGTCTCTGGTTAGTGCCTTTGTTCTATCTCCAGGCAGGGGTGACATGACCAGTCCTGAGCCTAGTACCAAATCACCCATACTTGCTGCCTGCCTACTAATGTGACATGAACATGAGTGCAGTGAGGTGGGATTTATGACCCCTGGATATTTCTGCCTTCCTCACGCCACTCCCCACCCCCAACTCCAGCTGACCTCAACAGAAGGGGACTCAGCAGAATGGAAGCTGCAGGATTCCTTCCAGACCTCCAAGTGTGGCTCCTTTTTGTGGGCCAGTTTAGGCCTGTTTGCATGTTACCTCCTCTGCCCAATTCTGTCTTGGTGGCTAAATCCTCTTGACCTCAAGGGCTTGCTTCTATGAACTTTGGGTCCGTGTTGCAACCCTTGCAATGGACACAGGACTCAGCCAGCTTTACAGTACGTCCTTCTCCATCTCCATCTTTGTCCTTCTGGGCTCTCCTGCCTTGATGACCCATTCACTGTCTGGACAGTTTGAGGCTATTCTTTACCCAAATGACCTGAAGTTTCTTTCTTCTGGTTTCTAAACAAGTTCTGGGAAAGCTCATTGCACTGCTATTCCCTCAATCTCAAGGCATGGATGAGTACATCTGTGACTCTCATTCACTTCTGTGCTGCCCAAAGTCTCATTTGAAAAGTGAGAGTAATGATGTAACCTATTTCAGGGGGTTGCTGTGAGGACTATATAAAAGGACGTGCAAAGTGACCATCGGCATGGTGCCTGGAAGATGCTAATTGTTCTATCTGGCCTTTTCCTGCTCTTTACCTCCTGGAGGCTGTGTCTGCATGCAGAAGCTGCCCCATCTGTGAATCACACTTCCCTGATCAGGATACACATTCACATACCTCACTGAAATCAACCTATCTTCGGACCACCCTGTTTTGTGCTTCTCAGGGTGACTGTTGCCAATCTGATTTTCAGTGGGCTGTTGGAGAATCCATAAGTAGTCATGGTCAGTGAAGTTGCCTCAGACTGGAGGTGAAGACTCTCTAGCTCTGGTTCTGGATCAGACACTAAGAATAGGGATGTGACCCTGTGAAGGTCATGGCTGCTCTTAGACCACCATATTTCTACGTATGAAATAAAGGAGTTGGCTTAGTCAACCTGTACTGTTGGTTCAGCTCTGGTGACTCTGTCTGCTTCTTAGAGATAGCTGGGCTATATGTGACCCTGCAGGTCTGCCATCATCTCCCGCAGGGTGTGTGATGGCAAAGGCTGAGGCCAAGCCCTTAGGTCATCTCTGGCTGGGTTACACTCCTTTAGAACCAGCAGGTTTTATCTGAAAGCTTTCCATCCCTGATTTCTTCTCCTGACAGTGTCTCCTCTGGTGTGGTGTCTGCTCCTCTAAATGCTTTATTTCTCCTCCATTCCCTCCCTTTCTGGGGGAAAAACTTAATTACCTGGTTGCCTTAATAACAGCCTTATACAGTGCATTCCTCAGGTTAATTAACTGTGTAAACCAAACAGCTGTCATTTTATCTCTTGGGAAAAAGCTGAGGAACAGTAGCCAGTTGGAGGTCCCTCCTCCCCAACACACATAGGTACACATGCATGTAAGAGCACCCACACCTGCGTGCACAGACCCCCAGCAGCTGCTGCCTTTCTTTGTTTGAGAATTGACTGTTATCTTGACCTTCAGGGAGACTAACGTGTAGGCAGAGGATGTGTTCATATAAGGACTGTGATCTTGTCCTCTGACCACAGAGGACTTTGAGCCTGTCTTTGACCAAAATCTCTGCTTTCAGCTGGTGTGGTAGCTCATGCCTGTAATCCTGGCACTTTGGGTGGAGGAGGTAAGAGGACTGCCTGAGTCCAGGGGTTCAAGACCAGCCTGAGCAACATGGTGAGACCTCGTCTCCACAATAAATCAAAAAATTAGCCGGGCATGGTGGTGTGCGCCTGTAGTTCCAGCAACTTGGAAGACTGAGGTGAAAAGATCGCCTGAGCTTAGCAGTTTGAGGATGGGGTGGCCGTGAGCATGCCACTGCACTCTAGCCTGGGCGACAGAGTGAGACTCCCACTCAAAACAAACAAAAAACAAAAAATAAACAAAACCACCACCCTCAAGAAGCTCTAAGTAGATCCAAAACTTCCAAAGCTCTACCACTGGGGGTTTACTCTCTTGGATGAAGCATTATTGAGTTCCTTGTTTACAATGCAGATACCCTTGGGAGAGGCACCACATTAAGTTATGATCTATTCATTCCTCATCAAGGATTTGTTTATCAGAAACTTACTTAGCTGTGACTTTTGAAAAGGGTCTCAAGAGAATAAGACCCGGAATGAGTTATTTTTGAGGAGATAGAATAAAATGGAAAGGGACATTGGAGGGAGAGTTGCCATAAGAGAGGAGCAAAACTTGTGTTGGTGGTATGTGAAATCCTGATTGTTATGGGCTAAAGACTAGGACTTGTGGAGCTAAAGGCAGAGAAGAGAGGGAAATGTGTAATGGGAAGGTCTGAAGACAAACCTGGATCACCTTACAACCTTGCTAGCTTGACTTCTCACCTCTTTGCTTCGGGGATTCAGGACCCTGGAAGTCTCTGAGCAATGCATTGCATACCTATATTGCTTCTTTGCCCAGCCTTCTACCCTCTGTCTGTGGCCAGGTCAGGGACTGTGGGAAAGTATTACCACTGGTAGAACCTGCAAAGGTCCCAGGCACACAAGCCAGCTCTCTGCACCCAGGTCTAGGGGGACAGCTCTGTTATGGGAGAGATTTGTGTTGGAGTTGAGGCTGACCTTTCTGGGGGTGGGGAAGATGGGAAGGAGTTTCCTGAAATTTTCAGTGGTTGCCAAGTGACTGCTATGTCCCATAATCAGAACATCACAGGTAGGTTTGGATTCAGACAGCTGGGGACAAGAATCCCTGCTTCATCCCTCCCTAACTTTATGGACTTGGACACATTTCTTAACTTCTCATTTTCCTAATCTGCAAAATGAGGATACTCACCATTTAGAAAATGTAATATATCTCAGAGATTTTGGAAGGATGAAATAAGATAATTTTTGTATGTTGCTCAGGAGAAAGGCTGGTACAGTGTAATTTTTGAGTGTGTGACAAACATCATCTCTAAATCAGCTACTCATAATGACTTTTCTGAATTTAGTTTGAATGACAATAAGAACTGTGCCGAGTAAAGTCTTCAGTCAAAATTTCACTTCCCGGTAAAGAAAAAGATGAAATTGAAAGTGCCTCCACGACACTGTGGTCCTCCTCCCACCCAGCACCTGCAGCAGACCCTGACTTTTGACCTTTACTGGCAATACTACTGACATAGAAATGATGAGGCTTTAGAATCACACTGTGGTATAATGGAAGCCTTGATGACCAAAGGCTTTGAGGGCTTCCTTCCTTTGCCCTTATTACTGGGAAGAGTGTTTCTCTACTACAGCATCTGGCTGATGTCCTATTTTTCTCTTGCTTTCTTTGTATATTTAGAAAAGGGAGTACCTTTAACTTCTGGGTTGATAAGCTGGGTAGGGAGAATTCTAACAGCATGTTGGAGCAAGATGAAACTTTATTATTTCATCCAACCTCTGCCTTTCACCAGTGATGGAGCTGAAGTGCAGGAAATGGAAATATCTTTTCTTGAAGGCTGCTGTTTTTTTTTGTTTTTTTGTTTTGTCCTGGTTTTCATTCTTTTGGCCCTGACTTGTGGCCATAACCCTGACTGTAGCTTCTTAGGTGGACACAGGTGATCCTCTAGCTCACTCATGGAGGGAAGCTGTGTCATACATGACTAGATCCTGTTTTCCAACATTTCCCCAGAATTAGCTCTGTTTTCTGCACAGGCACAGAGCTTTAACTTGCATGTGCCTTGCCTTTCCACCCACTTCTACTGTCATTCAGGACCCTGTTGGCTCTTACTCGCTCACTCCTTTACCCTCCCCTAGCTCTCTGGGAGGGTTTGTCTTCTAGCCAGACTGCTGAGCTTCTAGAAAGCTCTAGGATAAGGGAGAAGGCCCAGGCTTTCCAGCTGGAGAGCAAGCAGGAGCCAAACTGTCTGGAGGCCTGACAGGCTGAATTGATAATAATGCTATGTCTCTGAGGTAATGAAGCCAGGAGAATGCTGGCCAAATGACCCCAGAGAGGGAGTCGGCTGCAGCTGAGAGCTTCCATCTCTGAAAGAGACAGGGGCATGTAACATATGAGAAAGGAAAAACCTCACATTGAGACTCACACACATACCCACTTACACTTCTACTTATGTATATGAGCACACTACATATAAGCCTGCAAGAATAAAACAGAAAGGGAAAATGAGGCTCAGGGGAAAGAAGAAATTAGTGACTTGTCTTCACATGGGCTTCTGCCATAGCTGCTCTATTTCAGGCTTTCTTGACAAGCAGAGCTACTTAAAATACCTGTCTCAAGCCTTTTGGTGTAGGCTGTCTCTGAGGATAGCGATAAATCCCTCCTTTAGCTATGTTACTATGACAAGCATCACGTAGTTGGTAAGCTGATAAGGCCACCTGATCCCTCCATCAGTGCCTGCACACGTGGAAGGAAGGCGGAGAAGGCATGGGGTATCCCAGATTGTCCCTATGAAGACTGAGGGAGGTGGCAGGGTAATAAACCCATGCTGAGCACCCCGGACATTTGAAGTTGGTTATGTTTTATAATACCTATCTTCCTGAATGTGAAAGTCAATATATTCTTAAGGTATAAAAGTTTCAATATATTTAAAAAGTAGCAAAGAAGGAGAAAAGCTAATTATAATCCCAATACCCATAGATGTTAGATTGAACTGTATGTAGTTGCCATTTTGCAAGTCAAAATGGGTGAATATCAGCCATTTCATATACCCTAATATATTGGTATGTTTCCTTTCAAACATTTACTATTAAAAAAATACATATTAGACCATAACATGTATATAGATACAAGTTATGACCAGCTTAATCTCACAGAACATTGTAGTAAATCATTTCTCCACGCAAATAAAATTTTTCTCTAAGCAGCATTTTTAATAGTTACATAATGTCCTGTCATTTGGGAGTATCAAGGGCATTTCCGCAGTCTCTGGCTCCTTGTCCCATGGCCCAGAGAAAGAAAGAGGCTTGTTTCTGGCATCTTCTGACCAGGGAAGGGCTGGGACCAGCTCCCAGCAGAGCTGGGGAGAGAGCTCTGATGACAGGAGGCTGGAAGGCAGCTGGGTCCTTGTCTCTCCTCAGGACATGTGCTGAGTGTAGACAGGACAGGGAGTGGAAAAGTTTGTCCCTCAGAGGCTGGGCAGACTATGAAGGGCATGCTCACTGCCAGGGACAAAAATAGGGGTCCAGAGGGGAGTCAGATTCCAGCAAGGGCCTCCTCTTGTCCAGAAAAGATTATTTTAAGTGCTCAGGTATTTCAGCCAGTGACAGATCTCCAGTCTCTGTGGTCACTGAGTTGGGTTCACTGGAGAAGCTGGGTTTCTTCCCAAAGTTCTCCCTCTGCCTCAGGCTTCCCCCACAATAAGCTTCAGGGCTAGACCAAGCCCCTCTCGGGGTTCACTGGGCAAGACAGAGATTGCCATCACTTCCCATGCTTTTCAAGGTCTCTGCAACTCAACTGGCTTCCTAGTGGCAGGGAAGGGGTGAGAGGGAAGGAGAGAAGGGAAGGAGGTAGTGAGGGATCCTCTCTGATGCTGACAGTGGTGACCCATCAATAGGAAAATCATGCCGTCTCTTTGAACCTCAGCTTTCTCATTTGTGAACAGGGTTAATACTGCTTATCACATTGGGTCATCGTGAGATTTAAATAGTTATTGCACTGAAACTTCCTCATACAGCACTTGGCACATGGTTAGCACTCCATCACTCAATACTGATGTTTTATTACCTCCTCACTTCCCCATCCCTCTTTTTAAGCTCCCTCAGTGCAGGAAGGGAGTGCCTAGCAATAATGTGAATGCAAACAGTTGGTCTTTATTGAGCATTTACTATTTATTCATTCAGCAAATATTTAATGAGGGCTTACCATGTGCTAGGCACTTTTCTGAGCACTGGAAATACAGCAGTGAAGGAAAGCAAATTCTTGCCCCCCTGTAGTATACATTCTAAAAGGGGGAGACAGACAAGAAACAAATAAATAGACAGCAAATGTATGATATGTCAGGTGGAGACATGTATTATGAAGAAAAATAGCAGCACAAAGGAGTACACAGTGACAGTGACAACAGGGGACAGTAGGCACTGTTTTACAGAGGATTCATGTGCCAACTGTTATTCGAGCCTTAAACACCCAGAGTGAGAGTTTAATAAAGCATTTGTGGACATGATGAGGGCATCCCCATGTACCAGGAAGAATGGTAATGCTCTTATTTTGCAGGTTGGAGATAAGAGCTGGAAAGTGGGGTGGGAAGTAGAGGCCCAAAGAGTCCATCACACTCCTGGTTCCCCTCTGCACTCTCTGCTGTTCTGAGCTGTTGTAGTCTTGGAGAGGGACAATGGGTGTTGGACAAGGAGGGTCTCTCGCTCAAGGTATAGGCCCAGTCTACTGACTCAGACTCTTTGAGTTTGAGTTGTTGGGCTAAACCGTTAAATTTAGCAGACACCATTTGTCCTAAGATATCAGTCGAGTTAACACATTGCCCTCCTTGGAGAAGACAGAGTTTCAGGAGCCAGAAGACCATAGAGATGGCCACCAGAGCTTTCCTTTGTTCTGGTGAGTGGAGGCTTAGAGGAAAGCAGAGGGGTGGAGTGTGTGGTTGGACTGTTGACCCAGAGGGACCAGCAGGTCTGAGAGGTTCTTGTCCAAGCCTTGCTTCTACCTTTGGGTGAGTTTGGAGCCTTAGGGATAGTGTTCCTTAAGCTGCACACAGGGTTTGAGGCCATGGTTACTCTGAGAAAACAGATTTTGTGTGTGTTGCATGGAGGAGCCAGAGCAAGATCATGTTGTATTTGTGTGTGTGTAAATGTGTGTGTAGGCACAAACTAAAAGAACAAAGGACACGTGGCCTCTCTGGTCATGTTCTTTTTCTTGGTGATCTCTGCCCTGACATAGAACCCGTGGGGTTCAGTTCTGGCTCTTGTCTCAATTGAAGGTATAGGCAGAGTCCGGGGAAGGTGTGGTTTCTTGGGGATTGCCCCAGTGAGGCTGGTTTCTTTACTGTAGGTAGGGAACACCAGACCTGGGAAAGATCATCATGCCCCATTTGCCAGTGCTAGAAGGTCTTAGGGATCATCTGAACGTCACTAGAATGTCAGCTTTCTGAGGGTCGGGTCTTTAGTTTGTTCACTGTTTTAACTCCAGAGCTCAGAGCAGAGTCTGGCACATTGAGGAGAGACCCAGAAAAACCAGAATTTACTCATAAAACAGTGTGTATTTATTTTTACATGTTTAAACTTTAGTCACCTTCAAAGTACTCTCTTTCTGATGCAATACACCTATCAAGATGCTTTTTCCACTGCTCAAAACAGTTTTTGAACTCGTCAACAGTTTGGTGCCTTTTAGTGTTTCTGCTGTTTGTTTCACCTCTTCCACATTGGCAAAACATTTCCCTCTGAGGACTTTTTTCATCTGGGGAAACAGAAAATGTTGCTCGGGGAAAGATCAGGTGACTAGGAACAGTGGGCTATGGGGGTCATGCCATTTTTGGTAAAAAACTGCTGAACACTCAGCTTGGTGTGGGCAGGTATGCTTGTAAATCACCTATCATGAAATGGGCAAATGCACTGAAAGACTCCCCCCTCAAAAATTCACTGAAGCCAAATGCAACCTCTCACAACAATGCTAGTTGGTACACTGATGCTAATGGGTTCCTAGAACACTTACCTAGCAAGGAAAGCCTGTACTACAAGGGGCCCACCCTGCAAAAGATAATTTCATTTTTGGGGGTCTCCCCTCATAGTATATGCTCAATAAATGTTGGTTAGATCAATGAAAGACTCTAGTGCAGCGCCCACTCAATTTACAGAGGAGAAAACTGAGCCTCGGAAGTGAGATAACAAAGTTAAAACTGGAATTCCAAATGTCCTTGTCTTTTTTTGGTGTCCCCTCTTCCAGACCTTCAAAAGCCCAGTATTCCCCAGGCTGCCAGAATTAAACGAGATAAGATAGAACACGTTCTAGCCTGTGCTCAGCACATAGTAAGCACTAAGTTAATGTAAATTTTTCTTTCCTTCTTTTTGCTCTTGGCACTTTTCTCAAGTTTCTCTTGAAGGCAATGTCACGAACCAAAAATTATCTTTTCCACCACCTTGTGCCTCATCTCCAATCGCACATCTATTTACTATTCACTTGCATGTGTGAGAAGCGACTCAAAGGCATTACATTATGAGATGACCAACAGCCCTGTCTTAAGGGATTATTCCTTCCAAGTGTGTTAATGAAATCAATGGATCCCTAAGGGTAGGATTTCTGTGGAGGGGATGTCCTGGAATCTCAGGATGCAAGGGGGGAGTTCTATTAGGACCCGTCTCTGAGCCACTGCTGTCTCCCTCTCCTGCAGTGGCAGATGAAATGCTGCAAGTGTGATTCTAGGCTGCCTCACAACTACAACAGTCACCGAGTAGAGAATGTGGCTTCATCCTCTGGCCCCACACGCTGGTGGCAGTCACAGAATGGTGAGTCCCTGCCACCTACAGGGGTCCCACTCTGGGGGCTCTATGGGTTGGGGACGGATGGAGAATGCCCAGGAACCCTATGGGTCTCCCAGGCATTTCTTAGGGTGGCGGGGCATGGGTGGTTGACTAGCCAAACCCTTCTGCTTCTGTATTTGGGGTCTGTTGGATGTCATGGGTAGAAGAGTTTGCCGGAGGTTAAGGAAAGGGTGTGAGGAGAGAGGAATGCCTTTATTTCACTCCATTGAGTCTCAGTGGGTGAGTTTGCTGAAGGAATTGAGCCTTGGGAACGACGCTGTGCCTAACAGACAAATTGAAACCATCCAAGGTCCTAAAGGCATCAGGTGGTGGCGGTAAGGAAATCTGGCCAAGAACAGATAGGATCTTAGAGCGAGAACATAAGTAGAAACATATGGGTACCACTGCTCTCTAAGAGAGAAAATCAAGGTTAGAGAGTTTCTGATTTCTTAAAGCTAATCTAGGGCTTCTTTGGGGCCTAAAGTTTTACTTTTTGTCCTTCCAGATGTGAGTCCCGTTTCTCTGCAGCTGGACCTGGACAGGAGATTCCAGCTTCAAGACATCATGATGCAGTTTAAGGTGTGCTTCCTGGGGATGGCAGTGGATAGGAAAGTTGTCCTGGGCCACGTGGGCATAAGCCTATGGAGGAGCACAGTGTTCTTGTCTTCCCAGACTGCGGGTGATGGCACCATGGACTGGGTGAGACCCCCTTCCCCACACTGGGGTGACCCTCACCATAAGCCTATATCTTGGTGACAGCAGCAGTCTTGCTCCTGGGAGAACAGTGGCACCTCCAGGCTCCCTGTCTTGGTCACGCAGTAGTTGTATATCCTCCTCCTCTCTCATGCCCCTCCCTCAACCCATCTAATTAATTCAGCTCTGCCAAGTGCTAGTTCAACTGGACCTGGTTGCTTATTGTATGGTTGTGTATACTTGGTCTACTCTGTTTTCATAACTTTGCAGGTTTGACTGAGTTTCGCAAACAGCCAAGAATTCCCCTATCCACATGACAGATGTCCTTTGGAGCAGCTCTCTTGGTGGGCAATCCACTCCTTCAGTGCTGTCACTTCCAGGCCAGGCAGTGGCTCATGCCTGTAATCCAAGTGCTTTGGGAGGCTGAGGCAGGAGGGTAACTTGAGGGTCGTAGTTTGAGACCACTCTGTTACTACCAAAAAAAAAAAAAAAGTGCTGTCACTTCTCAAAGTACTTTCAGATTCTTCTCTTAGACCAGCATTCTGGGATAATTCTTTGGAAGGGAATATTTTCATTCATTTGTGACAGGTCATTTTTTTGTTTTCAGAGAAGATTTGACTTCAATCTGTCTATAGAAATAGTCAAATATTCGATGATCAGTTTGTTTAATAAAATTAGATGATCAGAAAGTATGATATAATTTTCAGGAGAGAAAATGAGCTTAAAATAAAAAGTAATAGGACCTAGTTTCTTACGTGACTGAAAAAGTTGGCTCTGAGAGCCCATGTAAAGGTCAAAAGTATTTTGAGAAATGCCAGCGTCATCTGAATAAATGCCCAGTCTCTAAAGGTGACAACTTTGAAGGGCAACATTCATTTGGATGGATGCTGCTAACTAATCTCATTGCTTTATTATCACTCACCCATTCATTTCTTTGTCAGTTCTTGCTACACACTGAACACTGATTATATGTTAGGTGTGATGTCGGATGTTAGGGGTGGAAAGATGAATAAAGCAAAATCACAATCCTCAAGCTGCTTTTACCAAATGCAGGGAAGACAAAGAGCCAGCAGTGAGAGAGTGTGGTGTGCGCTCTGATGTGGGTCCGAAGATACTCTGGAAAGCATATGAGGAGACATCTTGCTTGCTCTGTCTCGAGTAGGCTTATCAGAGAATGCAGCCAGGGGAAGGCGAACCTTCAGAGACCAGTAATTGCAGGTGAAGCACAATGTTCCTCCCAGGGAAAGAGAACAGGAAGCATAAAGGCCAGGAGGCAAGAGGCAAGAAGGAATATAACTGGGGTGGGGGTGAGGGAATGCACACATGGTCTGGAGGGGAAAATGTGGTTGTGGTGGTGAGAAGTGGGGATGTGTAGAACTGCAGCTGCTGAGAGATGAGTTTACAGGGCGAGAGCAGACTAAAGATTCATTATTCACTCAACAAATGTGTACTAAGCATCTGTGTGCTAGATGCTGGGGGTGCAACTCTGAACAAGACAGACAGAGGAGCCTACGGTCTAGTGTACTGGTTTTCAACCAGGGGAATTTTGCCCTCCCCCTCCCCACTCCCAGGGCATACTTAACAATTTCTGGAGACATTTTTGTTTGTTGCAGCTGTAGATAAAGACCAGGGATGAGCTAACCATCCTGCAATGCACAGGACAGCCCCTGCCATTAAGATTTCTCCAACCCCAAATATCAGCATTGCCAAGGCTGAGAAATCCTGGTCTTTTGGGAAAAGAATAAAAAGCAGGAAACCAAGGAATAAATAATTGGAAATTTTGATGACATTTCTGAAGGAAACAAACAAGATGCTGAAATAGAAAATAATGGGGTGGGGTGGAGTGGGCAGGGCAGGAGCTAAGAAGAATGAAGGTTAGGCAGGTGGAAAACGATCTCCACAGGGAAGTGACATTTAAGCTGAGAACAGAGGATGGAAAGGAATCCACCAGGGGGAGGAGCGTCCCAAGCAGAAGGAACTGAGGAAGGTGTAAGCTCGTGTGAGAGATGGAGGTGGCCTGAGTTGAGCCAGGGCCCAGAGAGCCCTGGGCCTCTTCACTCACAGTCAGGAGTTCAGATTTTATTCAAGAATAGTACGCTGGATGACTTTTACCAGAGAAGTGACACAGCCCGCTTTATGTTTTATGAAGTTACGGCCTAGGTTAGAGTGAACATGGGTAAATCAGGTGGCACTTACTAGAGAGGTGGCAGGAAGGTTAGTCTTGACGCTAAGGAGACAGACCCAGACCTTACTCAGGGTCTACTTTGGAGGCTGAGTTTACAAACCTGCCGTTCAAGGAAATGGCTCAAACTGGGTGATGTCAGCATATAATGGCCACATTTAAAAATGCCAGAAATGGATGAAATCACCACAGGAAGGAGCAGGGGTACAATATGACATACAAAAGAGCTCACATTTTATCTTCAGGCAAATGCAGACCGATTGAAGGGTCTCACAGATCAGATAACCATTCAGGAAGATCTTTCTGGTGAAGTGAGGAGTGTGGTTTGGAGGGACAGGACAGTGGCTAGATGTGAGTTCTATGCTGGGGCAGTCAATCAGGCTCAGCACCATCATGGCTGTGGCCATTCGAGAATGAGAAATAGAGACAGAGCTAGAGAAAAGAGAGAGAGACAGAGAGGAAAGATATAACCCAGAGCTACTAGGGATTGAAATGGCTGGCTGTAGGAAGTGTAGGAGTGGGAGAACTCTCTGGCTTGGAAGGCCCGAGGTGGGCTGAGTCAGGGACCACACCTTCTGGAAGGCAGATCTAGTTTCTATTTCTTTCCATCCCCTGAGAAGAAACTTCTGTGACCTGTGGTCTGCCCCAGGAGGATTGAAGTGGGATTCTCACGTGCCTGCTTGCTCCCGCTGGGTCCCCTTTCTCCCCTCCTCACTAGAGGAGCCTGTTTGTGGGGACACAGCACTGGTGCCTCCCCTCCCCACACTGTCTGTGTCTCTGCAGGGGCCCATGCCCACCGGCATGCTGATCGAGCGCTCCTCAGACTTCGGCAAGACGTGGCGGGTGTACCAGTACCTGGCTGCCGACTGTACCTCCACCTTCCCCAGGGTCCGCCAGGGCCAGCCTCAGAGCTGGCAAGATGTTCGGTGCCAGACACTGCCCCAGAGGCCTAATGGGCACCTAAATGGAGGGAAGGTAGGTAGAAGGGACCCAGAAAATGTAGGCATGGGGTGAAGTCCTTGATGTCCCACCATTCACACAGTCACACAGACTCTTGAGAAGAGATGAGAACATCCTTGTGATGAGAATGCTTCCTGATGTCTTTCCTGAACTTCTCAATAACGACCCCTCTGGCCACCCTCAAAACATTTGTTGCTTATATCCTTTGCTGCCTGAGAGGGATATTTCAGAAACATCTTGGGCTGCCACATTACCCAACCCTGTCCTCTTCCATAGCTCCCTTTCCCATGACTTTCTGGCATGTTCCTATAGTAGAGAGGATAAAATCAACGTTACCCAGTGTGAGGACTTTGGGATGGCTGGTTAGATTCAACTGAGCAAAATATACAAATTGAATTTCACCATGGTAAGATTTAACACAAAAATGAACTTTCTGGTATAAATTCATCCATCCAGCCCAGCTGTAGTCCTTGGGGGGGAATTCTGGTATAGCCCAGAGCTCCAGGTCATCTGAACTTAAACCATGAGCTAGAAATGAGAACCTACCTTTAGAAACACTCAGAATGTTTCTTCCCAAGTCCTCCCAACTTGGGTCAAATTCTTTAATTTTTTCATAGCTGCTTTTCTTTACCCCCTTGCAGGGGAAGCTGTAGTTTTTCTTTCCCTAGATGGTGAGGCTTTCTTTAGGTGAGGTCCTCAGAGTTGCTCTCATGTGGACTAAATGCTCAAAGTGGGGCCCTCTCTGTGGGCAAAGCCCCTTTTTCCTTTGGGTTTAACAGTAACCCCTTGGCTCTACCCTTATCCAAATGGAGGTTAGCACATTCTTCAGGCCTCACATTCAGACACAGAACTTTTTCCACATTTGTGGAGGACTGATGTGAGAACTCTTTCTGGGATATGCAGATGAAGTCATATCTAATGAGTGGTTTTTGTTCTAAATAAAGAACATACTTGAAATTGGGGTTGTCCAGAGTCATCACACCTTGGGTTCCGGATGCTGTCATTCCTCTTGGGTCATTGGAAAATTAGTGTATCCTAAACCCATCATATGTGGACTATATATCTTACCATAATTTTTGGCCCAGGAAAATCAGGACATTTTTGTGATGCCTATATTTTCAATGGAGAGGAGAGTTTGTACACACACTCCCATGCACGCCCTCCACACGCACCCACACACCCCATTTAGGGCCCAGTGATCGTCTTGCTCTCCTAGAGCACTTGGCAGCCCTCACATCCTGGTAAGAAGGACCTCAGGGCATGAGGAGGGTGAAGCACTGAATGGAAAGAAAGGTTTCTTCTGAGCTCCGGGCACACTGTTTATCTCATCTTCAGTTCTTCCCTTTCCCCTCCCTCTATAGGTTCAACTTAATCTTATGGAGTTAGCATCTGGAATTCCTGCAACTCAAGGTCAAAAAATTCAAGGTCAGTATGGCTGCTCCTTTTGTCCATGAGACTCTGGTGGGAAATGAAGCAAGGTTGGAACTCCAGTCAGGAAATGTTCCTGATCTTTCATATTTTTGTCAACAGGGTTGGGGATTGAATACTTGCCTTGCTTATTCCTTAGGAGTATTGTCCTTAGGATGCTATGGGAAGGTTGAGGGCTGGAGAGGGTAGCCCCTGGTCTTACATTATGCAGGCAAGGAAGAGAAATGGTAAGATCAGAACTCCTTCCCTAAGAGACTCTGTTTGCCTCTGACTTTCTTTCTTTACTTTCCCTTCTCCAACCCCTCCCTCCTTGCTGTTTGCTCCTCTCAGAGTTGGGGGAGATCACGAACTTGAGAGTCAACTTCACCAGGCTGGCTCCTGTGCCCCAGGGAGGCTACCACCCTCCCAGTGCCTACTATGCAGTGTCTCAGTTGCGTCTGCAGGGGAGCTGCTTCTGTCACGGCCATGCTGACCGCTGTACCCCCAAGCCCGGAGGCCCTGCAGGCCCCTCCACCACTGTGCAGGTAACAGCCCAGGGTGGGAAGGGGAAGAAGAAGAGGGAGGACCAGGGCAGACTAAGGACATTCTTGGAGGTCCCATAAAGCAGGGAGGGCACTCAATCTAAGACTTGGATATGTAACACTTCAGCAATAATGGAAAAGAATCTAAGCGACTGTCATCTTAAAAATCAGAATTTTGTGGTACCTCTTTTGATCTGCCTTATAATTTGAGATGATTTTGATTTCAGTTACATTTATGTGTGGATATTGGAGGGGGAGCTTAAGGCAATGGTTCTCAGTTCTGGCTACACAATGTAATTTCACTGGGAGATTTTACAAATGGCCCAGACTGCCACCCTAAGATATTCTGATTTTATTATTGGTTTTTAAGGCTCCCAGGTGATTCTAATGTACTGCCAGGGATGAGAACCACTGGTTTAGGGATTCTAAAGTCTCATCTAGTGGTGGATGTGGGGCAGGGTGAGAGAACGATGTTCAGTACTGATGCTAAGTCTAGACCAGCAGAATCAGATTCAGTAGAGAGGGATGGGGGTTGAAAAGCTCCAGTTTAACAAGCCATGCCCCCCCACCCCCACCCCCGAGATTTTGCTGAAACCAAACTTGAGAACCACCGGTAGAGAAGAGAAAACCTTGAGCAAAGACGCAGAAGGATCTAGCACTTCCTTTTTCCGGGGTTTCAGTTCTTCTGTCAATATATGGGAGTGTGATGGTTGTCCTGGTGACAGAAGGGCAAGAGGAAACCATGTAAAATGGCTCAGGAGGGAATACAGGTGACATGAGTATCAGTTGGCTTTGTTCTTTCTAATTCTGGGCCAACTCCTGCCCCAGACTGCAGAAGATTCTTTGGGGAGGCAGTCAGGGCGTGTGTCATCTACCAGGGCCCATAAGACAAATAACTAGAACACAAGGCTGTGTGTCAGCACACCACAAGACGATGAAGTGGGAGAGAACCACCCAGCCCTGGGGGGTCCTCAAGTCTAGCTGCACAGTGGAATCACCGCTGTAAAAGATGCTGCTGCCTGGGCCTCGTCCCTGAGATTCCAATTGAATTGTACCTGGACATTGGTTTAAAAAATGCTCCCCGGGTGACTCTGAGGTATATCCAGGTTGAACTCTATGGAATTAGAGGGGCCGGGGAGACCTTATGAAGGAGGCACCATTCTAGCTGGAGTGAACAGGCAGGATTTTGTTGGTGAATACAGAGAGAAGGGAATTCCAGGTCAGAGGAAAAACATCAGTAAAGACCCAAAGATGGGGGAAAGTAGGGCTTCTATGGGGAGTAGCTAGCAGTTCAGCTTGCTGTGCTGTTAGAAGGGCTTGGGGGTGAGAATGGAGCCAACACTGTACAGGTCCTTGAATGCCAAGCTGAAGGTGTTGGGCTTAATTTGGAAGGCAATTAGCACACAATAGTTACTCTATTTTTATACCTTAATGAGTCATAGATTGTTGGAATGTAAATTTCCAGAGGTGTCACCGGCTTCTGGAGTCATGCAGCATACCCATAGGGTGTCTGAGCCCCTTCTGGGTGCTGCTTCTGACTGGGCACCCTGGGGGTGTCCGAGGGTAGGGAATGAGCTTATAAAAACCTCGCTAGAGGAGTGGTGCCAGGCACACATGCATGCACACACATATGCACGTACGTGTGCATGTGTATGTGTGTTACACATGCACAAAGACAGGCAGGGAGGCCACTGGAGATGTTACAGGAGCTGGGTGAAGTCTGACGCATTCAGAGAAAGTGTTCTGGCAGGGTTGGGGTCTGTGCCAGGCCCTGAGTGGTGAGCGAAGGGTCCGAGGGGAGCTGACAGGTCTGTTCCTGGACCCTCTTTTGTTAACAACTCCCAGTGACTGATACCCCCTGCCCAGGTCCAAGATGTCTGTGTCTGTC
The DNA here is from genome assembly GCA_963574415.1 of Tarsius wallacei. Classification (NCBI taxonomy): domain Eukaryota; kingdom Metazoa; phylum Chordata; class Mammalia; order Primates; family Tarsiidae; genus Tarsius; species Tarsius wallacei. The sequence continues at coordinate 36,950 of CAUYQG010263793.1, forward strand.
AGCACAACACTGCTGGCCCCAACTGTGAACGCTGCGCACCCTTCTACAACAACCGGCCCTGGAGACCTGCGGAGGGCCAGGACCCCCATGAATGCCAAAGTATGAGCCTCGGGTCACCCCCTCCCCTGTCAGGACTGGATCACATCCTGGCCCCTCTAGGCCTCAGTGACAATACCTGGGACACAGGGGAAATCTAATTTTTATTATTTGATTCTAAACTGAATTGCACCCCTGCAATTCCTTGCTTGGGTGGGGTGAACCTTCCTTTGCTCTGTGGGGGGTGGAGAGAGTATCTGGGTGGCATTCACCTACTGTCCTCACCCTCCTCCATCACCAAGCCTGAGGGGCTTGATCCATGCTTTTCTGATTCCCTGTGGCTTTTATGGTATCCCTTGGGCTTCCTTCTTCTGGCATCTCCAGTTGCCTGATTGTGTTTTTAACATCTCTTGTTCTCTGATGTCATTTTTCCTACTTGCAAAGGCCCCCTGGGGTCTGGGGCTTTGTCTGCAAAAGTGAGAGAAGCAGGGATCCTCAACCCAGAGAGAGACAGTACCCTGCGGGAGACTTGTGGTGGGGAGTGTTGGGGACAGAGTATTCAAAGGGCTCTTTCTTTGACCTAATGTGGCCACTGTTCTTGGGTTCATCCCAACACTGGAATCAGGAGGCTTGTGTTCTCATTCTACTCTGCTTTCTTACTGGCCACGGAACCTTAAATTATGCAAACCTTCCCTGGTCCCAGTTTCCCCATTTTTCTGCACTGAGCATCTTGTAAAGTTGTTAAAGATGCCGGTGAGCTACTGTGGAACGTGCTTTGTAGATGGCCGTGGTGCCGGTCAGGTATCAGCCCTGGGATTCTTCTTTTCCAGGGTGCGACTGCAACGGGCACTCAGAGACGTGTCACTTTGACCCAGCTGTGTTTGCCGCCAGCCAGGGGGCACATGGAGGTGTGTGTGACAACTGCCGGGACCACACCGAAGGCAAGAACTGTGAGCGGTGTCAGCTGAACTATTTCCGGAACCGGCGCCCAGGTGCTCCGATTCAGGAGACCTGCATCCGTGAGTAGAGGCTCTGGGACTGTTCATTATTCCCCATCTTCTCTGGGCAAAGGGAGCACATGGCCCTGGGGACACAAAGGCCTTCGGGGAGCATGAAGACCTGATGAAGTGTTAGGACTTGTGGGAGATTGTTTTGACTCAGCTGAGCACTACTGAGCAAGTCACTTAACCTCTCTGGACCATCAATCAGTCAGTCGAGCAATCAACATATAGCCCTAACTTGAGGCATGGGAGAGAAAAAAGCAAATATAAGAACGGTTCATGCTGTCAGGGAACACACACTGTTCAGTAATGTCAACCATACACACATGCAAAAGAGGGACAAAAGCACTTTCTCCATATATATGCTATTGTTTTACCATGTTGTAATGTAGTTTGGTATTTATTTTCCTATTTACCTCAACATCAACTCCTCCATGGCATGGCAGGGATCATATCTTATATTGTCTGGTCCTAGAACATTGGTTGGCAAATCACTGATAATCAAGTAATGTTTGTTGAATGAATATATGAATGCAATGGAATAGAACACCGAGTGAGTTCACATAGGAGAGAGCCAACTGGATAGAAACAATCTGACTCTGGCAAGTTTAATCAGGAAAGACTGTCTGGAGGAAGGAGTCTTATATCTTGAAAATGCGTAAAGAAGTCAGGAAGTGGGGGCTGGGGAAAGCCGGGTAACTTCCTGTTGCTATTATTTGTTTATGGAAAGAGTGAGACAGAACTGAGTTGACCCCTGGTTCCAGCATTGACTTGCAATACAAATGAATTTAAGTAAGTTCTTTAACATCTCTGAACCTCAGCTTTTTCATCTGTGCAATGGGGATAATAATTCCCACCTTTTACGGTTATCCTGAGGATTACATAAGGCAACATGTAAGAGTGGCCAGCTCAGTGGTTGACACATCATAGTTGCTCAGTAAATGATGATAACGAAAATGCTTCTATCATATAGTACATGCTCCTAATACTGTTCCATCTGCCTTGTACAAGGGGAACCCCCCAAACTCAGAATTTATGTACAAAAGATTGTGTATTTATTCTTATGTGTTTAAACTTTAGTCACCTTCAAAATATTCTTGGTTTGATGCAATACACCTATTGTGATGTTTTTCCCACTGCTTGAAACCGTTTTTGAACTCATCAATTTTGATGTCTTTTAATGCTTTTGCCTTTTGTTTTATCTCATCCACACTGGCAAAACTTTTCCCTTTGAAATATCTTTATATCCAGGAAACAAACAAACAACAGCAGCAACAACAACAACAACAACAACAAAAAACAGTTGCTTGGGGTGAGATTGGGTGAATAGGGAGAATGGAGCAGTTTTGGTCAAAAACTGCCGAAAACTCAGTGTGGCGGCGTGGGCAGGTACATCATTGTATTAGAAGAGCCAGTCACCTGTTTGCTACAAACTCAGGATGTTTCTTTCCCAAGTCATAGTGTAAACTTCTCAAAACTCCCAGAAAAAAAACTTTGGTTGACTGAGCTGGAGGAACAAATTCCAAGTGTACTACAAAGGGCCTGTGCTCCAAAAGAGAGTTCCGGTTTTTTGAGGGGGAGGGTCCATCATTTATTCCTCATTAGAAGTTTGTAAGGGCTGTATTATTATCCCCATGTACAGATGAGGGGTTAAGTGACTTGACTGAGGCTGTGAGGCTGAAAGCCAGTGGTGGACCAGGGATGTGAACCAGGCAGATGGGCTCCTAGAATCTGCTCTGAACTCACTGCTTTTCCTTGTTCCTCCCGTGGTGGTTGCTTTTGTCTCTCAGCCTGCGAGTGTGATCCAGATGGGGCAGTGCCAGGGGCTCCCTGCGACCCGGTGACCGGGCAGTGCGTGTGCAAGGAGCATGTGCAAGGAGACCGCTGTGACCTGTGCAAGCCGGGCTTCACCGGCCTCACCTACTCCAACTCGCAGGGCTGCCACCGTGAGTGGAGGGGCCCAACCCGGCACGGTGGGGGACAGGCTGCATGGGGCCACAAGACCCACACCTGCCCTGCTCACTGTGCCCTCATCAGAGGAAATCTCCCGGTAGGGTAGATAAGACAGTGAAGATGTGCCAGGCATTCGCCTGGAGGTCTGACTTCTTGCTTTCTTCCCCAGCGTCAGGTGCTGTGCTCCTAGCCTCCAGCAGGTGTCAGCACAGGCCCTGGTTGGAAGGTGGAACTGAGTCAGTCAGATGGAGGGTGGGCAAGCAGGCCGTCAAGCTGCCAGGTGGCTGGAAGTGGGGGGAAGGTGCAGGGGCCATGTGAGTCAGCCATGTCATCTGCAGGGAACGGCCTTGTCCACTTCTTTTCCCAAGCTGGGCCTACTCCCTGGATGTGATTTTTTTTTTTTTTGTGGGTGTCTACCTGTGCTCAGCAGATTTCCCTCCTGCAGGCTGTGACTGCAATGTCCGGGGCGCCCGGCGTGACATGCCATGTGATGAAGAGAGTGGGCGCTGCCTGTGTCTGCCCAACGTGGTGGGGCCCAAGTGTGACCAGTGTGCTCCCTACCACTGGAAGCTGGCCAGCGGCCAGGGCTGTGAACCATGCGCCTGTGACCCATACAACTCCCTCAGCCCCCAGTGCAACCAGGTATGGGGTGAGGGTGGCCCAAGGACCCCTCAGCAGGAAGGGCTCCTACACACCTGCATCTCTGTCTCACTTCCATGCTGCCCTTATAGGCCTTTTTTCCATCAGGCTGGGCTTCTTCTGTCCCCATTCCCCTTCAGGGAGGCCACCAATGTCCCTCTCTCTGTGGCTCTCAGCTTCTGGCAATGCCATATGCACTAACCTTCTGAAGGGCCCACTCTGGGCCTTGACTTCAGGGCTTGTCTCTGAGTGGAAGCTCTGGTATTGGGGACACAGTGACTCTGCAGGTGAGCCCTGGATTCCGTCTGTGGACTAGGGAACCAGGTCAGTCCCCATACCAGGGGAAGGCAGCACCTTCAAGGGAGGGTCCGCTGACAGTGCTCTCTCCCACCCAGCTCACAGGGCAGTGCCCCTGTCGGGAAGGGTTTGGTGGCCTGACCTGCAGTGCCGCAGCTATTCGCCAGTGTCCGGACCGGACCCATGGAGACATGGCCACGGGATGCCGAGGTGTGTGCATAAATTATAGGGGACACTGAGGCTATGGAGGGCTGAGCATGCGGTGGGGGAGCTCATGAGTCTGTGGTACGGCAGGACATTCCATATCGACACATGTGGTGTGGGCCTGGGCAGCTCTGGGAGTGCTCATGCTCCGGCCTCCCGGCCTCCAGGGCAGGTCTAGTGCCCACGTCCTTATGACAGGAGGGTTGCTCTGTTCCCCACTTCCCTGAGAGAGGGTGTTTCCCATAATCCATCTCCAGGGCGGCAGCAGGGAGGGGAGGGCATGTCTCCTCTGCTCACAGATGGAGAAACAGTCCTGAGGAGGAAGGGTGTCATCTCCCAGAGTTAGTTTGGTGCAGCCACAGGAGCACAGACCTTGGAGTGTGCAGATCAGGCTCTGGTCTCAGCTCTGCCTTTGCCTTACAGAGCAGCTTTGTGCAAGTTGCTTTCTTCTTCTTTTTTTTTTTTTTTGGTGAGTTGGAGTCTCACTCTGTTGCCCAGGCTGGAGTGCAATGGCACACTCACGGCCACCCCAGTGTCACCCTGCTGGCTCCGGTGATCCTTCCGCCTCAGCCTTCCAAGTAGACAGAACTACAGGCATGCACTATCACGCCCAACTAATTTTTGGTTTATTGTAGCGGCGAGGTCTTACCAAGTTGCTCGGGCTGGTCTCGAACCTGCAGGCTTAGGCAATCCACTCACCTTGGCCTCCCAAAGTGCTGGGATTACAGGCTGAGCCACTAAGCCCAGTCTGCTTCCCCTCTTTAGACTCAGTTTCCTCATCTGAGGGAGGAAGCATGTTGGACTCAACCTCTCTGCCTCAGTTGCCTCGTCTATAAAAGCAGTAAATCAGGGTGCCAACTCTCAGAGTGGTTGTGAAGATGATATTAGTTAATGTGTGTGAATTTGAATGGTGTCTGGCACACAGCCGGTGCTAAGGAAGCGCCTGCTTTCACTGCTCCTGTTGCCATGGTTTTTATTCTGCCTGTGACAGTGGATTATTCTAAGTCACATAGAAGGAACCTCAGGTCAGATCTCTTCAGGGTTCTCCCTCCCAGCCATCTCCATCTCCCTGATGTCTGGCCTCTGACTATAACTTCTCTCAACCCTAGCCTGTGACTGTGACTTCCGGGGAACTGAGGGCCCGGGCTGTGACAAAGCCTCAGGCCGCTGCCTTTGCCGCCCTGGCTTGACTGGGCCCCGCTGTGACCAGTGCCGGCGAGGCTACTGTGACCGCTACCCAGTGTGTGTGGCCTGCCACCCTTGCTTCCAGACCTATGATGCAGACCTCCGGGAGCAGGCCGGGCGCCTCGGCAGCCTCCGCAACGCCACCGCCAGCCTGTGGTCAGGGCCGGGGCTAGAGGACCGTGGCCTGGCCTCTCGGATCCTAGGCGCAAAGAGGAAGATGGAGCAGATCCAAGCAATTCTCAGCAGCCCCTCGGTCACAGAGCAGGAGGTGGCCCAGGTGGCCAATGCCATCTTCTCCATCAGGTAATTCCCTTTCCCTGCCAAGAACTTAGAAGAATTGTGCCCTGCGGGTTTGCATAAAGAGCTCCCTAGTTCTTCTGTATATCCATACAGCCCATTACAGCTTAAAGGTGTTTTCATGTGTGCTCTCTTTCAAGGATCACAACAGGTTGGTGTGGTGGGTGGTGTTACTCCTGTTGTATTTAGAAAACAGACACCGGGAGGTGGTATGATGGAGCCACATGGCCATCGAGGGGCAGAGCTGGGACTCGGAGCACAGGCCAGGAGCCCAAGCCCAATGCTCATTCTTTCATTGCCTGGTGCTGCCCATGGGAGAGAGTCAGCTCTGGATTAGTCACCCTGGTGGAGGGCATCTCAGAGCCAGGGGCTCTAAAAATAACTTGTATGTGCCTTTGAAATGGAAGCAGTCCCACCCACACCCCATCCCACCAGCAGAGATACCTTCTTAGTGAGATTTGATTCTGGAAGTTTCTATAATTAGTTTGCATTCCCTGAATGCTGACAATGAGCAGAGCCTCTAGGTGTGTGATCTAGCAGGAAAAAGGCAGCCTGAGAAGAATGAAAACAGAGGATCCATGACTCGGTGGATATGACAAAGCTTCTATGGGGGGCTCTGGCATAGCAGCTGGAGCACATGTTAGGAATCATTTATTCATTCACTTTAAATGTTTTTTAAGCATCTATTATGAACCCACCTTTGTGCAAGGTGTTGGGGATATTGAAATAAATATGATATAGTCTTCTCCCTCAAACAGTGAACTGTAATGTGATGTATGTTGTGAGACAGGTAAAACTCTGATGGGGGAGTGGTCACGGCAAGCTTCACAGGGGAGGTGCCATCTGGCCTAAGTCTCAGATTTGGGCAGTGAGTCCACAGGCACTGGGTAGTCTGGAAACGCAGGCATGGAGGGACATGTTGTGGAAGAACGTTCTATGCCTGAGCAAAGCTTGACTCATAGGAGGGAGTTGGTGGTTGGTTAGTGCACAGGGGATGGGAAGAGGGGGCTAAGAGCTCAGTGGTTGGGCATTTGGGGTTGGACCCTGAGCTGCCTTCAGTGAGGATGGCTGGTGGACAGCGGTGATAGAGTTTGGGGCTCAGTGGGAACTGCAAAGGGGGATTTGGAGTCAGGTGTGCAGGTGGTGGCTGAAGTCAGCCTGCAGAGAGCCAAGGAGGAGGGAGTCAGGGTAATACTCCTCATGGAAGCGGGAAGCAGGGAGAGGTGGAGGAGACTCGGGAATTTGGGGGTCACACACTCAAGGAGGAGAGAGCTTTGAGGATCCACCTGCAGAAGGATGGAGGGAGGTTGTGGCATGCCAGCCTCTGTCCAGTCGAATCCTCTTCAGCCTGTGGATTCTCTGTTCTGTTGTCTTTGCTGAAGGCCTCTCTCTCTTTTCTGCCTCGGTAGCAGTTTCTCCAAGGGGATGGCAGCTCTGGGGAGGCAAAACCCCTTCCTGTGTTTTAGTGAGAGCTCTTCTTCCCCCTCAGGCAAACGCTCCAGGGCCTGCAGCCGGACCTGCCCCTGGAGGAGGAGATGTTGTCCCTCCCGGGAGACCTGGAAAGTCTGGACAGAAGCTTCAACCGCCTCCTCCTTATGTATCAGAGCGAGAGGGAGCAGTTTGAAAAATTAAGCACTGATCCTTCAGGTGAGGAGAGGGACTCTCAGACAGCCCCATGCAGTGCCATGGCCATGGGTCTGCCACCCTCCTCTCCCCTCCTGCTCCTCCTCCGTCTTCATTCCCCTCTCTTTGCCCACAGGAGCCTTCCAGATGCTGACTGCAGCCCACAAGCGGTCCTCCCAGGCTGCTCAGCGGGTGTCCGACAGCTCCCGCTTGCTGCTCCAGCTCAGGGATAGCCGGAGAGAGGCAGAGGGGCTGCTGCAGCAGGCCGGAGGAGGAGGAGGTGCCAGCAGCCCCCAGCTCACAGCCCTGCGACTGGAGATGGCTTCCTTGCCTGACCTGACACCCACCTTCAACAAGGTGACTCGGCATTGAGTCCCACTCCCTGGAGCCCCTGTTCCAGCTTGTCACATACCACTGCTGCCACCTGTTTCCCATCAGGGCAAACTTGTCCCCATGAGAACCTGTCCCCTTCCCCCGACTCATCCTGATCCTTGTGCCCCTGGCCATGTGCTCAGTGGTTGCCAAGGAAACAAGTTTCTGGTGCCTGGTTGTCATGGAGATGTCTGGCTGTTTGTTTCCTGGCTGTGGAATGAGAGTGGCTGTTGAGGGGTTTGGGTGGCCTCTTTGACAGTCCCATCTCTCCTCAGCTCTGTGGCAGCTCCAGGCAGATGGCCTGCATCCCAGGAGCATGTCCTGGTGAGCTGTGCCCCCGAGACAATGGCACGGTCTGTGGCTCCCACTGCAAGGGTATCGCAGCTGGTGGGGCCTTCCGGACAGCAAGCCAAGTGGCTCAGCAGTTGCAAGGCTTCAATACCCAGCTCCAGCAGACCAGGCAGATGGTAAGTGTGGCTGAGACCAGTGGACACAGGTAGGAGGAGGTAGACCGGATAGAGCCACAACCCCCGGGCAATTCAGAGGTTCCCATTTTACAGTCAGGAGGCTAAAGTCCAGAGATGTTAGGTGGCCTGCTCAAGGCCCCAAAGCAAGTGTGAGATTGAGTTTGGAACCACTGATTTGGGCACTTAAAAAAAAAAATCAGACATCACATATTTCTTTTGGGGCTAAGTTGGGTTGGTTACAGACGCCTCCTAGGTAGGTCTTGGGGTAGAGGGGCAGAATCCTTGATGGCTGCTGAGAGGTTCCCTCAGCCCTTCTGACCTAGAGTATTTCAACAGATTAGGGCAGCCAAGGAAGCTGCCTCGCAGGTCCAATCAGATGCCCAGCGCCTGGAGACCCAGGTGAGCACCAGCCGCTCCCAGATGGAAGAAGACATCAGACGCACGCGGCTCCTCATCCAGCAGGTCCGGAACTTCCTCACGGGTGAGCCTGGTCTTTGTGCCTCCCTCGGCCAATGTTTCCACTCCTGCCTGTCCTTCACCCCCACATTCAGTTCATCAGCCAGTTGCCTCCTTCCCCTCTCCCCATGCCTGCCACCATCTTGCTCCAGGCCTCCATTGCTGTCTGGACCATGGCCATGGCCCACTCATTGTTCTTCTGCCTCCCTTTTTGCTCCCTCATGACCCATTCTCATTCTCAACAGAACAGTCTGAAACAACTCTTTAAAAATGTATAAGTCGGATCACATCCCACTCTTGCTTCAAATCATTCTGTGGCCTCACCTTGATCTTGGAATAAACTCCCAGCTCCTATCATGGCTACAGTCTGGCCTCTGTCCATCTCTGGGGTGTGACCTTGTGCTCCTCTCGCTTTTGCTCATAGTCTGTCCTGGAACCTATCAGGCTCTTGTCTGCTCCGGGGACTTTAATTTGTTCCTTCTCTGCCTGGAATGCTCTTTCCAGGGCTGCTGCTTCCTGTTCTCCAACTCATGTCCCCAAAGAGGCCTTTCCTGAGCATCTCCCTTCTCACCCATGCCTCTTCCGTATCATACTACTCACACTCATTCATTGATCTACACATGGATTATCTGTCACCCCAGCAGAGGGCAACGATGGTTGTCTGTCTTGTGTACCACTAGGTATCACCAGCACCTAGCATAAGGCCAGACACAGAAAGGCATCTGACATTGGTGGCATGAATAAATAAGCCAGGTCTCCTCCCTCACTGCTCTGGGGTGTGGGGCAGGGATGGGTAGTGGAAAGCTCCCCGGACAGGAACCAGGGAGCTCGTGTGACTTTGGGCAGGTTGCTTTTCTCTTTGCTTCATGTTGCACTTCTATAAACAGGGATGATAGTATTTCACAAGTTTATTTGAGGATCAAAGAACTGATGTGAAATGTGTTTTGAAAAATTAAAGGTGCCTAAGGAATGAGAGTTGATATTATTAGATTTCTGGCTCCTGCCAAGGAATTTGCCTGGCTGTGAGCCCAGCAAGCTGAGGGCTTGGTGTAATGACAGTGCCTCTTCTTGCTACTATTGCAGTGTTTTTACCCCAAACAGGCCAAAGCCCCCTCCTGAGTGCAGATGGTAGGTCAGAGAGAGAGGCAGGAAGGGTTCCCTGAGATTCCATGACTTGTTTAAGACCATAAGACCCACACAGGGGGAAATGTTACCTGGAAATGCAAGGAGATGATACTCAGCAAACAGAAATGACGGACAGGTCACAGTTTGAGGCTTAGGTTTACAGATAAGGGAGTCTTGCCCCTCTGTCAAGCCCAGCGAGGCTGAATGGCTACTCATCCCACATTAACTTCAGCCAAGGTCTCAGCCTCAACTGGCGGGGGATGGGTTGTTATTTTCTACTTTCAGGTGCAGCCGAGGCTCATGTGAACAGGCAGGGTGTGTCCAGGCCCCTCTTGTCCTCTCAGTCATACCTGTGCCTCAGGTCAAGTCCTATCATGAGTCCAGGGACAGAGAGAAAAAGCAGAGCCTCAGAAAGGGACTGAGGAAAAATCTCACAGTCACCACAGAAGTGGGTTCTAGTTTCCAGGGTCTTAGTGCAGGAGGTACCAGGTGCGGAGGTACTAGGTACTAGGTACGGTTGGATACAGGGTCTCAATGTGAAATGGAGAGTGGAAGATCTGTGGAGGGAAGAGGAGACACGGCCTTTCCCATTTCTTTCAATGGAATTGACAAAATGAATAGTTAAGCTGTATTAAGTTCTAACTGAGTGCCGGGTACTGTTCCAAATGCTTTGCATGTATTGCATCATTTAATCCTAACTACATGAGCTAAGTGCTATTATTAATTCTACTTTGCACATAGGGAATCGAGGCACAGAGAGGTTAAGCAACTTGCCTAAAGACATCCAGCCTGGAAGTGGTGTGGGTAGATGGTCTGATGGTCTGATAGTCTGATGGTCTATCTCTATTGTCCCCACTCTACATTATTGCACTATGGAATGGCCAAACACACACACACACACACACACACACACACACACACACACACACACATTCTTGCCTTCTTGCCTTTGTTGATGTTTTTCTTCTCTTGATTATCTTCCTCCCCCACCTTCCTGACCCTGCTCACTCCTACTTACCGTCTGTGTGTTTTCTCAAGCATCCCACTCTCCAGGAAGCCTCCCTGGACCTTTCAGACTGGGTTAGGTGCCCGCATGTCCACCCTAGCACCTGTATGTACCCATCACTCAGTGGTGTGCTTTCTTGTTCATGTGCCTGGTTCTCCCACTAGACCTCCAGTTCCATAAGGGCAGGAACGGAGTCTAATTTGACTTTCAGTCTCAGCAGTAAATATTTGCTGAGCCCACCCTGTGACCCAGAAGGCTGGGCAGCTGAGTGTCATGCAGACCCAGCCATGGGTACGGCTAAAGTGATGCAGGACAAAGGAAGAGTCAGCGTGGTGGGGACGTGAGGCTTTCTGGGGAAGGCGTATGTTCAGCCTTGTTCTGGGAATAGGACTCTGTGTTCAAGGAGGGGTTGATGGTCTCTATGGGGAGGGTGCTCATGAGAGCTTGCAGTTGGGATAAACTCAATCACAATTATGCCCTGAGCTCCTGCGTTGTACTGGTGCATGTGGCCCCAAGGGACACAGCAATGAATGGGTATGGCGTCCACTCTCCAGGAATAGCTTTCCACCTTGTGTGGAGAGGGTTGGGGCTGGGGCCTGGGTAACCAGCTGGTGAGGAAAACCTCTCACTGTGGCTCTCATGGTAAGGTTGGGCCCAGGGCCCCAGAGGAGTTTGGGCCCAGAGGCAGACCACCTGAGTAGGTGGGTGTCCTCTTCCCTCAATACCAGTGAGATCTGTAAAAGTGAAGAGGTAGAGATGGGAGATGTCATCTCTGTACTTCTGACCCTACTCTCTGACCCAGAGTTGGTTTGTAACAAGTCTTGCTAGTGGATTGTTTCATGTTGTATCCTCAGACTGGGGATCATCCTTCCCATTTCACAGATCAGGAAACTGAGCTCCAAGGAGCTACTTGACTTGCCCTGGACTGCTTGAACAGTAAAGTGGAGATCTGGATGTGAAGCCCTGTCAATTGTTCATTCACTCTACACACACTGAGGGCCTCCAAGTGCCAGGCACTGTGCTAGAGTCTGGGGATATAACTGTGGACAAAACCCAGTCCCTGCCCTTATGGAGAATGCATTCTAGATGGGAAAGAGGCAAAAAAACAGATATGGGAGTTCAGTGTTCAGCCAGTGGGTGGTGCTAAGTGCTAGAGAGAAAGACAAGACAGGGAGGGAGCATAAGGAGGGATGGTCCAGGGCAGAGGTTACAATTCAGGATTGGATGGCTGGGGCTGGCCTCTCTGTGAAGGTGACATTTGAGCAAAGACCTGATAATTCTTATCTGGCTTTGCAAAAGGGAGCACTCTGGCCTGAGGAGGGGTGTGGGGAAGGGGTCTTTTTGCCAAGGAAGCAGCTCCAATTCCTGGCCGCACTTCCCAATTTAGGACCAATTGTGTATGTGCTGCAGGCATTGTGCAGGACCAGCTGTCTGGCACCAACTCCTTCTCCCCAGCCCCTAGCTTCCTGTGGTATCAGACACTTAGTTACCGCAGCTGTGACAACATCCCACCTCCTCCCCCCACCAGCAAAGAGCATAGGACAATCATCCTCCAACAGCACTCCCGGAAATTTCCAGAGAAGGGGCACCTGAGTCTGGTTGAGAGGGGGCAGCAGCTCCCTGGGGTACCATGGCAGAGAGGCCACTGTGGGTGCCTTCTGTGGGTGCTGCTCAAACCAGAGAGGCCTGGGATCTTTGGGGAGATCTAATGCGTGGCTTTCTTCCAGACCCCGACACAGATGCAGCCACCATCCAGGAGGTCAGCGAGGCCGTGCTGGCCCTGTGGCTGCCCACAGACTCGTCTATAGTCCTGCAGAAGATGAATGAAATCCAGGCCATTGCAGCCAGGCTCCCCAATGTGGATCTGGTTCTGTCCCAGACCAAGAAGGACATTGCACGGGCCCGCAGGCTCCAGGCTGAGGCTGAGCAGGCCAGGTACAGCCTTGGGACCTGAACTTCTCCCTGCCCAGGATGGGGCTGGTGTTTTGCTCCCCAAACCCATTGCTGGAGAGGGGTACGGATGGCTGAGAGACAGGAGGGGGTACTTACCATGGTGGTTGATGCTTCAGTGATAGACTGGGTCTGGGTTAGACTTTACTCACATAACTCTGTCTTCCAGATTGGAAACTGTGCCTAAAGGGTGTCTTGGGCATAACACTCACATTTGTCATGTCGGCTTGTTGGGGTCCTGGGATGTCAAAGCTACTGAGTTAATACTCCCCTTGCTCTTTGTCTTGACTGGGAAGAGTGTTCTCTTGGTCTGGTGCATGTGCTGAACCACACATACATTCATTTGTTCTCTGTTCACTCCTTTTCTCTCTCCTCTTCCTTCCACTTCCCTCACCCAGAAGCCGAGCCCACGTGGTGGAGGGCCAGGTAGAAGATGTGGTGGGGAACTTGCGGCAAGGCACGGTAGCACTGCAGGAAGCTCAGGACACCATGCAAGGCACCAGCCGCTCCCTCCGGCTTATCCAGGACAGGGTTGCTGAGGTGAGGCATTATGGCTTCCTCTTCCCATATTTGGAAATGAATAGACAGATTTAGGCACACGGTGTAGAAGGTGCCAGAAAGTGACCAGATGGAACCTGAGCTGGAGTTCTAGAGAAGGCGGGTTGCAAGCCTTGGACCTGGCTTTGAGCCTTGCACGTTCTGGTCTCATGGCCCGAATGCAGAAGGCAGGGGTGAGCTCTGAGCTGAAGTAGAGGTGGGGACCAGCTGGGCTGAAGAAGGAAGAGGTCTGGATATCAGTGGACAGAGAGTGGTTTGAGAGGGGAGCAATTGTGATATCCTAGTTGGAGAGAGTTTTTGCTGCCTGATGAGTTGGAGAAAACTCCTGGGAATGAATCCTCTGCCCATGAGACCCACCACAAACCCTGCATTTCTTCCCTCTTCCCACAAAGGTTCAGCAGGTACTGGGGCCAGCGGAAAGGCTGGTGACAGGCATAACGGAACAACTGGATGACTTCTGGGCACGGATGGAGGAGCTCCGCCGCCAGGCTCAGCAGCAGCGGGCACAGGCAATCCGGGCTCAGCAGCTCGCAGAAGGCGCCAGCGAGCAGGCACTGAGTGCCCGGGAGGTACAGAGAGGGCAGAGTTAGCCCAACAAGGCACAGCCAGTGAGAGGGTCCTGAGCAGGAGAGGACTTTGCACTCTTTATAAGGCCATGGACTCAAAATGCTTAGGATAACAGATCCAAGAGGGACTTCAGGATGAACCCAGACCTGGCCAGGCATCTGGATTCTCTCTCCATTGCCTTTGGTAACTGGTTCAGGGACACTGGAGATGATCTAGTCCAGTCACTGTCCTTTTATGGATGAGATGGTGGCTTGTCCATAGGCCTAAAGCCCACCTACAAAGCAGGTCTCTTGACACCTGATCCAGAGCTTGTCTCCTGGGCCCCCAGCCTATGCAGGCACTCTTTGCTTAGCCCAGCCCAGGCTCCATCATGGTGAGAATGAAGTCAGGGAGAAGATCAAACAGCCATTCTCAGTGTCTCAAGTGTACCACCTGCTTCCCAAGCGCTGGAAACACTGTCGTGTTCAATCCTGGTACAGTGACCAGGTTGCCAAGTATACTATTAAGTGACACCTTAATATTAACACACTATTATGTGCCTGACATTGTGCTGGAAGTGGGTGGGAAATGGCAGGAGCTAGAGATGGGAGGAGGGAAATATGGAAGTTGAAGATGTGGTCTGTGGCTTGAGGACTTTTATAGGCAAAACCATCACTACTGGGGGATAATAGGAGGCACCTTATCACTGTGTGTAATTTGGGTGATATCAAGTGCTTTAATCACATGCCTTTAAGACTTTGCACGATTATGGTGATGACACTGAGACTGTTCTGCCTTTTGCAGGGATTTGAGAGAATGAAACAAAAGTATGCTGAGTTGAAGGACCAGTTGGGTCGGAGTCCCATGCTGGGTGAACAGGGCAGCCGGATCCTAAATGTCAAGACAGAGGCAGAGGAGCTCTTTGGAGAGACCATGGAGATGATGGACAGGATGAAAGGTGAGGGAGAGGTGTAGGCATGTGTTCACTGAGGCTGACACCCTTGAAGCCTGGCCTCAACCCAGGGCTTCTGAAGTTCTCTCTCTGTTAGAGACAGCAGTACTAAGGGCATGAGGTCAAGAAGGATTCCCTGAGCACCTAGTGACTGTGATGTACCATGGTGGGACTGGGGAATGTATAGATGTCCCCATGACTTGATCTGCCCTTGTAAAGCTTGCAGTTCACATAGGACCACTGTTCCTATTGCTTATAAGATGCATGCAAAAGTATTGAACAGGACAAGGTAGTCTGTGATGGGGCTGAATAATAAGGGCTCTAGGCTTTCAGAGAGAGATACATTCAGTGAAAGTAAGAAAAGATAAGGCTTTCAGAGAGAGATACATTCAGTGAAAGTAAGAAAAGATAAAATTTGGGGTGGGCCTACGCAGATGCGTAGGCCTGGGAGAGGCTGTGAGGAAGAGGAGGGACATCAAGACAAGGGTGGTGAGAAGGAACAAAGTATGATCTGAGGAGAGAGACAGGAAAGGAGCCAGTGGGAGGGAAGTGGCATGGGGTCATCGTGGCTGAGTTCACAAGGCTGGATTTCAGTGTAAGACTGAGGAGGGTAGACTTAGTCCTGGCAGTAGGGCACATCCAAGGGTTTTGCACACGGCAGAGACATAGTGAAAGTCACTTTTGAAAGGGTTCTGAGGCCTGGCACAGTGGCTCACACCTGTAATCCCAGCACTTTGGGAGACCAAAGTGGGAGAATTGCTTAAGCCCAGGAGTTCTAGACTAGTATGGGCATCATAGCAAGGCCTCTTCTCAACAAACAAACAAAAAAAATTAGCCTGGTGTGGTGGCACATGCCTGTAGTCTCAATTAGTTACTTGGGAGGCTGAGATGGAAGGATCGTCTGAGCCCAGGAGATCAAGGCTACAGTGAGCCATGGTCATGCCATTTCACTCCAGTCTGGGTGGTGACAGAGTGAGACCCTCACAAAAAAAAAAAGTGTTCTGACATTTCCTTAGAAAGTGGTACAAGGTTTTCCCAGGAACCAGAGTCATCTATAAGATGTGATGATGAGGTCCCTGGGCTGGTGTGTCCCATGAAAGCCACAAACAGAGTACCTCTGAATTCTCAGAAAAAGAGTTTGGCAGAAGTTTCTTTGGGTATCCAAGTGGATACCACAAAAAAGGCTGGGCTGGTGGACTGATGATGAACAGATATGAGGCTGTGGGCAAGGCAAGAGGAGCTGACCCGGGATAGGAACCAGCGGCTGGGTCAGGGCTTTCTCTGGTCCTGCTCATCAACACTTTGTGTGATAATAATTTGTTTATCAAGTCTGTGGACGATATATAGTTAAGAACTAGATAATAGGCCAGCATTCTAAGTCAATACAGAAGTCTAAAAGGATGGGCTGAAACCAACAGATGAAATTAAATAAAGAGAAAAGTAGTCTCCCGCTTTGGCCTTGTTTGGGCTTAAACCCACAAGTACAGCTCAGGGGAGGCCTGCTTCTCAGTGGTTGATGTCACTGAAGACATTTATAACTGGTAAGTAATACGCATATACGAATTGTTACCCACCTGAAGAAAAGCCAGGAGTTTTGAGTAACTGCAAGCTTGTTATACACCAGCAAAGTCCTGCTGCTGCCAAGAGAGGTAATAAATACAAAGCAGCTGAAGTAAGGGGTATAATAGGTCAGGGGGATAGTAAAACAATTTAGCAACTGGCATAGAATGTACTCACCAACCAGAAAAGGCTCAGGTTGTGACATTGGAACAGGAATTTACCTGCTTCAAGGGAATTTACCTTTAATTATAGGATAAGAGGAAGGATCATTCATGGGGGCAGCTTCTAGGGCTGGGGACTGGGGAACAGAACAGCAACTATTTAACGGCCACTATGGATGTATTTCAATGTTTTATCAACATGTGAGGCCATATGGGTACCCACTGGCTGAGTGTCAACCCAGTATTAACAGTGTTACACTCTGCTGATGGGCTTTCACCTAGGGCTGGGGGATGGTTTCCAAGTGATGGCTACTACATCTTCAGAAGGGAAACTGACAAACCTGAATACATCGAGGGAGAGTGACTGAGGTGGAAGGGGAGGGAGGAACCCAGCAATTAGATGGGGAAGGATAAGAGAACTGGAGGTGTTTAACCTGGAGACAGTAAAGCTTCTGAAATGTGAAGGATTGCCATGTGGTAACAGATCAGATATATTCTCACTCCCACAGGACACAGCCCTGGGACAATGGGGGAGGCAAGAAGTGGTCAGATTTTGGCTTAATGAGAAGATGACTTTTTAATACAAGAGCTTCCTGAAGTTGGAAGCTTGTGAGGCATGAATGCTCCCTTTGTTCCTGGAGAAGTTCAGGCTGAGACTGGGTACCAGCTTTCATGGATGTGATAGAGGGAACCATTGCCTAGAGGGATAGGGGTACAGGCTGAGCCAAGCCATTTTAGAGTCCTTCAGACCTCCATGTTTCTCTAATGGTGGTGTGCAGAATGGAGGAGGAGGACTAGGTTTGTTTGGAGTGGCAATTTTGGGAGGGAAAATAGGATGGGCTTCTGGTCACCTGGCCAGCTCTTTTACAAAGGGGCCCTCTTGAAGATCATTGGTGGGACAGCAGCTGTGTGGATTCAACAGTACTAGGTTGTTGATCTTGGTGCCAGTGGACTCCCTCATCAGCCTGAGACAATTGAGAGAGCCTAGAGATGGGGCAGGGGCATAGGGTTATTTTGGATGGGGGCCCCTGGGTCTGGCCCCTGCAGGTTTCTAATCTTGGGAAAGGGGCTGGCAGGGTATGAGACTGGAGAAACTACTTAGAGGCCAGATTCCTGTGGAGGGGAATCCCCTGCCTCCAGGTAGGGTGAGGAGAAGGAAGGATGGGGAGTCTCTGGATGTCTCATCATCAACTCCACCTCCCGCTGCTGTTCTGTTTGTCTCAGACATGGAGTCGGAGCTGCTCCAGGGCAGCCAGGCCATCATGCTGCGCTCGGCGGACCTGACAGGGCTGGAGAAGCGCGTGGAACAGATCAGAGACCACATCAGTGGACGCGTGCTCTACTACGCCACCTGCAAGTGATACTCCAGGTCCCAACTCCAGCCTCACTCATGTACCCCCTCTGCCTTTTGGTGGGGAGGTCGCAGATTGAGCTGGAATGTTTTCCAGCTCCAGGAGACTTTGATGCAGCCTAAGGCACAGCCTGGACCACCCATGGTGTGCAGCTATTAAGATTACCCTGGGCTGCTGCTGAGTCTGAGCCAATAGAACAGCTATGTTTGAGGGACAGAGATGGTAGAGGCTGGAACAGCATCGTGACTAGGAGCTCTCAAGCCAAGGGAGCTGAACTGGGCGTGTCCTTGCCTTTTGCTCTCTGTTGTAACTGAATCCTGGACCAACACAAAAACTTAACAAAAAATGATGTACAAATGAAAAGTCCAATAAAATTTTTTGGAAAGGAGCCTGGAGGTTCAAAAAGGGAAAATGGTGTGTCTCCCCACTATGTAAACCTCTGTTACTTGTTTCTGCCTCCCATTTGGAGTTCCTGGTGCTCTTCTGCTCAGTCTAGCTTGCTTTGTACCCAGGCATAGTGAGAACGGGCCCCCGTGCCCCAGGACTTGATGGATTCTACTCTTGAGCTACCAGAGGAACAGTTCTCATCTTTGAACAGCCAACCAGCTTCTCATTTTCAGATGGGGAAATGGAAATCCAGAGAAGGGAAGTTTTATGTCCAAATTCACACAGCTCCAAGAAGCAGGCCTAAGCCTGGAATCTGTGTCTCTTGGGACCTCACAGAGCAGTTGTAGATGAATGTGTATGTGTGTGTATAGAGGTAGAGAATACAAAATGGCGTGGATATTTGTGTGCTAATCATGGCCTAGGCAGGCTCTGTGCTGGGCATTTTATCTACATTAACTTCTTGACCATTGTTAATCATTTTAATTATTTTTTGAGCACTGTGCAGAGTACATCATCTGCACTATCTCATGAAGTAGGCAGTGTTGCTATTCCTATTGGGACAAGAAGAAACCAAGGCATAAAAGGCTGAGTAACTTACCAAGGTCACAGATAGGACAGGTCAGGGCAGAGCTGGTGCTCAAACTCATGCTCCTCTAATACAGTCATTAAGAGAATGGCCAGTGAAACCAGACTGCCTGGGTTCCAGCAGAACCAGCTCCAAGTGGTTGTTGTGAGGAGTAACGAGTTAATCGTGTAACTTATGTCCCAGGTACCTGGCACACTGGATGCTCTGAATACATGTCAGCTATAATTGCTGGTTTCTTCTTGATCTCGGATGTCCATGCACTTTCCACTCCAAACAGGCCCAAGTCTCTGAGCTGCTTCTGACTTTGAAAGAACCAAATGAAGCCACATAGAGAAAAATATGTCAATTTTATTGAGCACAACACTGAGCGTGAAGCTGGAGGGGATGAGGGTGAGAAAACTGGGGGAGGACAAGAACGATGCATCTGGCTTTCAAGGAGAGGAAAGGGAAACAGAGGCAGGATTAGAACTCCTGGCTGACATTAAAAGAGTCAACTTCCATGTTAACTTAATAGGATGTGTGCGTGGAAGGAATGTGGTCAGAGTAAGTATTCTCACAGTCCCTAACCATTGACTTCTTTCTATTCCACCTTGGAGGGTGTGGTACTGCTTTTAGATTGAGGCAGGGAGGGGGTCAGAGTATGCCGAGGAGTTGGCTGGCTGGGTCTCAGCAAGGTTGGGAGCTAACCCTGGAGTTAAGGGTCAGCACTTTGAGAGCTCACAGGCAGACCATGGGAGCTGCCTGTCATTCATGCAGATGGGCAGGCAACTACAGCAATGAGCCCATCCTGGCCGTAAGGACAGAGGCCTGAGAGGCAGGAGTGAGTGTGTGCAGAGCGGGGGTCTGGGTAGATGCTCCGTATGGCTTTGCTTAGAGAAGGTAACACAGCCTGGCCAGCCCATGAAGCTTTTCACGACAAACAGCACAGACCCAGGTGAGAGCTATCTAGGCACACTGCACAGAGCCATGGCACGTAGCGTGTGGGGCATATAGCAGGCAGGCCAGGAAGACCTGGAAGCCAGCAGGTGCCACTCCTCTTGCCCATAGCTTTAAGGAGGCCTTCACATCTTGGGGCTCCCTCCTGGGCCTCCTGTGAGGGGCTGCCCCAGGCGGCAGCAGCCTGGTGCTTCTGACCAAAAACCACTCCTGCCAGGCGCTGCTCTGCTTGCTCCATCATCCTCCCTCTGCCAGTAGATGTCAGGTTTGGAAGGGCAGAGGAGAGTTGAACATCTCTCCTGCAAAAGGAAGGGGTTCAGGGTGAGGGTGGGGCTGACACCACCTTCCCCCTCAGACCCCATCATTTAGACTCTGGCATGGGGCTTTCCTTTGGGACAGAAGCTCTCCCTGAGCCTCACATCCTGGTTCTTTGGCCTCTAGTCCTCACCTGAAAATTGCAGTGACACAGGCACAGGCTCCAGGGATCACATAATGAGGCAGACTCCGGTCTGCCCTGCACGGCAGTGGGAGCTGCCACTGGCTTTAACTGGTACCATGACCTCTGATTTGAAGTTTCTAGAAAGGAAATGAAGCAACAGCCTTTGAAGAACTTGAGGAAAGAAGAAGACTGGGGTAGGGGAGAGGGAAGGAGAGGATGGTAGTTCTCTGTGTCTGTGGCATCTGCTCAACTCTCCCTTTATGAGGTTCAAAGAGTTCAAGCCTTTGCAGGAAAGACATACAAGACAACCAAGCCCTACCCCTTCCTTCCTCCAAACATAGTGGCCCTGGAAACTCAGGGAATCTAAGGCTCGCTACTCACACAAACCCAGTTTACTGTGGGGTTTTATAATCTCTGTTGTTTCACTAAACTTTTGTAGCACCTCTGTGAGGCAGGCTGAGCAAGTGAATATACTTCAATTGACCCATTTTACAGATGAGCGAACTAGACTTGTACTGGCCTCACAGCTAGAGAGTGGTAGGGACAGGGCTGGAAGCATTTCCCTTGACCCTGATTCAGAGCTCATCCCACCCTAGAGAGCTGCCTGAAGTGGGAGAGGCCTTTTGGTCAATTTCATTCAGTTCTGTTGCCCCAATTCTTTCAGATCCAGGCTGAGCAGGGCCAGGATTCCATCTTTGGCTGAAAATACGTACTGTTTTTTGTTGGCTTTTTTGAGGAGTGTGGGCTCAGAGCAGTAGGAGGACTTCCCTTTGCTCCCAATGTTCAGGCAGCTGGAGCAGCAGCCACAGGGCCCAGTGGCCAGGGGCCCCTGATGCATGGGCACCAGGCTGCTGCTGATACGGAGGGAGCCATTGACCAGGCAGTTGAGGGACCTGCCTCCAGGGGCAGCGGGCCGGCGACCGTGCTGGCAGGGCAGCCGTGTCAGTGCAGGGAGCGCCTCGCTGTGGCTTAGGACTGGTGCTTCGGTGATGGTGATCTCAGGGGAGCTGGGTCTAGAGGCTTCGGAGGCTTGAGTGATGGGTGGCCTGTTCTCCACCTCTGGGCGGACACCCGGGCTGTGCAGGTTCATATGTAGCTTCCGCATGTGGTGCACCACAGCTGCTGCGTTGAAGGCTTGCTAAGGAGACACAAGAGCAGCCTCTGCCCTTCTGCAGCCTCAGAGAGCTCCAGGCTCAAGCTTTCCCTTTGCCTTGTGGCCTCCTGAAACCAATGTGCTTGCTTCTCACTTCAGATAGGGTATAGGGAACTCCAGTGCCTGTTTGGATGCCCCAAGGAAAGCCCTCATGCCAGTCCCTGCTAGCCCAGCCCCCAGGCACCCAGAACAGCTCCTCTCACCCCGCCTCCACTGGAAAAGGCAGCTTACCCGCCACTTGCTCTTAGCAAAGTTCTTCTGGATCTGGAGGCTGACTGATGGGTAGATGTCCCGGTGGAGGGCTGTGTTTCCATCAATCCTGTGGATGCAGAGAGAGGGACACCTGGCTACTGAGTGGCCATGGACACTCAACCAGGGATTGGACGGGGTGCATGAAAGTCCAGGTTAGAGCTGAGTGCCCAGAAGAAGGGTGACCCGCATCAGGAAAGGGTTGCAGTCAGGGCTCCTTTGTCCCCCTGGCCAGGTTAGTGGGCTTATACTTTGGCAAAACTGAAAACTTTTAGAGCAGGGTCAGCAAACTATAGCCTATAGGCCAAATCTATCCATTTCTTATTTTTGTAAATGAGGTTTTATTGGAACACAGCTATGCCCATCCATTCAGGTATTATCTATGGCTGCTTTTTGTGCAGTTACCATAGAGACAGTATGGCCAGTAAAGCCTAAAATATTTACTATCTGGCCCTTTACAGAAAAGGTTTATTGGTCCCAGCATCACAGGGTAATTGGATGGTCACTATCTTTTAGTTTAGCACCCACGTCCTCCATGAAGCCTTCCCCAGTGAGGCCATCTGCTATAGGCTGCCCCTTTCCTGTCCCCTTAGCCTCTTCATTCACCCATCTCTAAGTGTTCCTCAGACTCTTGCTGTGTGCTCAGTACCCCGTCAACTACTAAGGGACCCAGAGAAGTAAGAGACATGAGCCTTGACCTCCCAGGAGCTTACAGTCTAGGTGTGGGGCATTGTTTCATGCCATGGACTGGAGTAATTCATGGTAAGCTGCATAATTAATAACGAGAAATGGGGGAGGTCAGCATAGACTGCAGGGGTCAGGGGCTTCAGGCAAGGGCAGGGACTGATCTGGATTCTGAAGGATGCTGCATATAGGGCACAAGGCAGGATGTTCTAGGTGGTGGAAATGGTCTGACTCAAGGAGCAGTTAGGAAGGAGCTTATGGTATGAGGAGGGTCAGGGGGAGAAGTGTAGCTCTTAGGCCTAACTGGACAGAGAACATATGCTAGGGATCCTGGGGAAGGAAGCTGGAGATCAAGAGTCAGGCCAGATTTAGGAAAACCAGAAAGATAAAGAAATCTGGGCTTGCTATGGTGGGAAGTGGGAAGTTATTGTGAATTATTGAGCAGGGGAATAACATTTAAAAAAAAAAAGACTTCCTTTTGCTATTTTACCAATTGGTAGTTTTGGGATTGTTCTTAAATCATTTCAGCTGGAACAGGTTTTGATCTGAGAGTAAAATGAAGCTCTTAAAGACAGGACAGAGTTGCCCATTCCTGGTGCCCCTCAGGTAACTAGAACTGAGCATTGCGCCCTGTCCCAGTGCTAAATGACCACACCCGGTTGCGCCCACCTCTTGACTCGACTGCACAACTCAGCCGCCACCCTTAGGTCGGAGCCTGCTCCATTAGATGCTGTTTGCATCTCCTCCTGGGCCTGATGAACAGCAGTGCGCTCCACATGGTGCAACAATAAATGGCTCAGGGCAAGCAGATTCCAGAGGAAGTATTACTGTGAATGAGTCAGCATGGTTTGGGGAGCCACAAGTCTGGGGTCTAGAGTCCACTCACCAGGGGTGACTCAAGGCCTTCTCACAGGTGTACCGCTCATTCGGGTCCTTCTCCAGCAAGTGGCAAATAAAATCCTTGGCTAAGAGGAGCAAGCAAAGACACGACAACTAAGGACCAGATTTCAAGACTGATGGAAATTCACTTCTGGGCTGGTGGGTGGCAGTGAATGCATCTTTAGCTAATCTCCCAAAGAGACAATTTTAAGAGTCTTAAAAGAGAGAGAGAGAAAAAAAATACAAGCCACCTAACTACAACCCACCATAAACCACCAAATAAAAGAGGCTCTAAGCAGCCTCACCCACACAGAACTGCAGAAACACCACTAGTCACGAGGCATCCATGTGCCTGCACATCACATGCGTCTGCCCTTGCACCGAAACATGAGTTGGCACGGACACATGGGCACACATGTGAGTACTGGGTTGTTCCAGCTCTGGTTTCCACATAACAGGTCCAGCAATCACGTAGTCATCGTCTTCTTTCACACATAGGCATTGCATGCTCATTCTTGGAATCGAACCCCTGCCACCCCTGCGTGGAACACTCCCCGACCACCTGGCTCTGTCCTCCCTGCTTCTTATTTAAACCGCCCTTCCCACCCCCTTACCAGGCATAATGTGGTTCTATGCCCAGAAAAACAGAAGTATGGCCCTTAGACATAAATAATGTAGCTGGACTTTGAAGCAGATGAAGATTTCTCCACCTTCCTTGGCAGCCTGTTCTGTAAGTCCCTGGGGAGCTAGGACTGTCATCTTTTGTTAAGCTCTTTTCTCTTGGCAGCCTCTGCCTTGAGCCTGTTATCTGCCCCTCACACCTACTGGCCTTACCTGACTCAGAAATGTCATCCCAGAATGGAGACTCGAACTCATAGTAACCTTCCTTGATCTTCTCAAAAAGCTTAGACTCAGTTTCTTCATAGAAAGGGGGATAACCACACAGCCTGCAGTGGGACAGGAAGGAGGTATGCTGCTGAACAACCCTCATCCCAGGGTCAGCCTCTCTCCTCTCCCTAGACTCCTACTGGAGACAGAGGTGGAAAATGAGGACCCCAGAACAGCAGTGTGACCAGGATATGAATATGCCTCTGATTTAGGAATAGCCCACGTCCCATAAAGTGTTTACGTAGCACCAAGGCTTGGAACAGGCAGCCCAGGAAACACCTATGTACATCATTTCCCTAAACTCTCGCCACCTCTCCCTGTATTTCCCCTGACTCTTGGATGCTGTATAAAATATCTTTAATAAAAGTGGTAGGATGTCCACTTGAATGTAAGTTTCATGAAGGATTTATTTAGGCCGTTATTGTTCACAGCTCCATTCTGTAGCACCTAGCCCAGGGATTGATGCAGAGTAGATAGTGAATATTTGTTGAGTAAAAGAGTGAAAGAGAGTGATTATTCCAAATAAATGGAGGACAGAGAGAACCGAAATAATTCTATGGAGTAAACATCTAATAGCCAGTAATTTTCCTAAGAGCAAAGCTGACTGTAGGTGAGGGGGTGGGGAAAAGGTGATGAGCAGGTTAGGAAATGGAGCACCTGGAAATGTGTGGAGAGGAGTGAAAAACAGAGGTTCTGGCCAACCCCATCCAGGCCACTGCTTTTCCTTGGGTGAGAAAGTTGAGATGCAGGAGCAGAGGGTCCACCTGGCTTCCAAGTCTGGCTTGGCCTCTCTCTCTTTCACTGCTCATTCCACAGAGTGGAAGGCAACACGTTTATAGACAGTAAATGGGGTGGGGTGCAGGAAGAGGGAGTGACAGATAGCTGTGTGGTAGGTTCATGCTGAGCTGTATTTTTGTAACCTGGAGGAGGTCAGGAAAGAGGGAAGCCTTGAAGTTGTGTGCACAAGTGTGCGTGTGTGAATGTGTGTGTGCGCATGTGTGAGAGCACATGCTGGTTTGGAAGAGGAGCTGAGATGGGGAGGGGAGTAGAGGAAGAGGGGTGAACAGGCTCTGAGACTTCTCAGGAGCTAAGCCCAGGCTAGTGTCTACTCACAATATGTAGGTGATGACACCGATGGACCAGCAATCCACAGCCTTGCTGTAGGGTTTCTGGGCTAGCACTTCCGGAGCTGCAGCAGACCAAGGACAGAGTCAGGGCTGGTGGCAAAGGGAAAGGACTATAGTGTGGGGGCTGAAGTCCTCTTCCTAGAGGCTTAGAGAAGAAGACTAGGGGAGACGATGGGATGGTGGTGTTCCTATGAGACTGAAAACTCCTCAAGTACCCAAGGGCAAGGATTGTGTCTCTTCTGGGAACACTACATCTTTCTGCAAAGAGAGTCTGAGACTGACTCCCCCATCAGACTGGGGATCTCCAGGGTCATGTTTCCCCCATCAGACTGAGTATTCTCTGAAGGTAAGACCTGTGTCTCCCCATTCAGATAAGATGAAGGCTGTGCCTCTCCCTTCAGGCTAGATCTTCAGCATTGGGCTGTCTCTTTCCCACTAGACTGGGAGCTCCAGTCTAGTGGAAGGAAGAATCTGAGTATCTCCTATTAAGGTAGGAGCTTCTAGAGGGAAAGCAGTAACTCTCCCATCAGACTCTAGGTACCTTCTGAGGGCAGGAGCTTAATCTTTCCCATCAGACTTAGAGCTCCAGGATGATATGAGCCGTGTCTTCCTCTGACTGGAAAGCAGTAGAGAACTGCCTTCTGTATTTATCCCAGATACCAGGGCTTTGTACCCAGTGGGACTCAACACCTGATGGTAAGTAAACGACCCCCCGACTTCTGGGAAAGAGTAGATTCCCTCTCTTGGGGACTCTGCTTCCCAGTCCCCAATCCCAAACAGGTGATGCTTGGCTGAGAGTCAAGTGGAAGGAACAGATATTCTGTTTCAGCTTTCTCCTCATGGATCCCAGGAACCCTACCTGCTCTCATCTTTTTGGGGGGTCCTGAAAGCCCACATCCCCAGCTCTGCCAATTTTCCAGAGGTGCTTCCTTGGGTATACATTTAGAGGCCCAGAACTGTGTTCCTAGGCCCAAACTCAATGTCCTGTGCCTCCAGGCTCCCAGCAACCTGTGTGTGTGTGGGGGGGGGGTGAGGTGGGGGGTGTGCTGAGGTCTCCTCCAGCATGGGAGAAAGGAGAAAGGGCTGGCGGATTTGGGAACAGTAAAGCTAGTTCTAGAGATAGATGGATTGACTGGTTCTAAACCTCA
Organism: Tarsius wallacei; assembly: GCA_963574415.1. NCBI lineage: Eukaryota > Metazoa > Chordata > Mammalia > Primates > Tarsiidae > Tarsius > Tarsius wallacei. Next base: position 63,166 of record CAUYQG010263793.1, read on the forward strand.
TAAATTAATAAGGACCTGGATAGCCCTTGAAATTGAGCCCTATCTCCTCACAATCACTCCTCTCTATGAATAATATTCATGCAGTTGAACATAGCTGGCTGGTCAACCTCTCTTCTGCCCTCAAACTCACCCACATAGCCTGGGGTCCCACAGGCAGTGGACATGACACCGCTCTGTTCCATTTTGGAAAGACCAAAGTCTGTGATCATGATTTTAGAATTCTCTTCAGGAGTAAGGTATAACAGGTTTTCAGGCTGCAGAAGAAGAGAAACAGCATGTAGTTAGTATTTAATCACCTGAAACACATATCTCCCTCTTGATATATAATTTCTTAGGAATCTGCATCCTGGCCTCCTGACTTGAAGGCCAATTCATTCTCCCCCATTCTCACCCATCACCCTCACCCCTGAACACTAGTACTCTGTATCTTTCTTAGGGCTCTGACTTTACTTCACCTTACAGCCATTAATGTACTAACCCCTCCTTCCCCTCCTCTCACTCCCAACTACCCCAGGACTATTTTTTTTTTTTGAGTTGGAGTCTCACTCCGTTGCCCAGACTGTAGTGCAGTGCCACACTCCCGGCCCCCACAGTCTCGACCTGCCGGGCTCCAGCAATCCTTCCGCCTCAGCCTTCTAAGTAGCTGGAATTACAGGCGCGCGCTACCACGCCTAGCTAGTTTTTGATTTATTGTAGAGACAAGGTCTCGCCAAGTCACCCAGGCAGGTCTCGAACCCGCGGGCTCAGGCAATCCACTCACCTCGACCTCCCAAAGTGCTCGGATTACAGGCTGAGTCACCAAGCCCAGCACTATTTGCTTTTTGAGGGAACCGACCCTTGGTTAATTATCTCTGATGTCTTCAAAGTCTGTTGCAATGTCTTGTGCAATGTAGACCCTCAGTAAGTACTTTGTTGCATTTCATTTTGACTATGCTTGGGTTCAAGAAATGTGTGGATTATTTTGGTATCCAAATAGGGTGAGGGATAATGAAAGGTTTGGGAAAAGACTGAGGTACAAATGAACAACCATTGTTCAGCCATCCAAGGTTTTTTTAAAGGAATCTGAGGGCAGAAAGGGCCTTGAGAGTCAACTAGTTCAATTCTCTCACTTTACAGAGAGTAGACATCTTATAACCTGTGCAACCACCTTAAGGGTCATAATCTGTTTCCCACTGAGGAATCCCGCCCTGATACCTTTAAGTCTCTGTGGACAATGCCATTCTCATGGAGGTATTTCACTGCTGATAAGACCTGCTGGATCACCAGACTGGCATCCTTCTCTGTGTAGACACCCCGTTCCAGGATCCGATCAAAGAGCTCCCCACCAGAAACACTGTGAGCACAGGAGCAAGGGCAGGAATTCAGTTCTCATTTCAGGTTGAAGCAATGAGAATGTGTTTGCTCTGCAGTCATGGGGGTCACAGCTGCAGTGAACAAACTGGTGCCTATGAACGGAGGTGCCATATGGTCCCTGGTCACCTGTTAGTATTGCTTGGGACCCTTCCCACTTCACTCTTTGCCTATTAACCTCTCTTTACTGGGCCTCAGGTGACCCCAGGAATTAATCATCTGTGTAAACCTGAGTTTGCTCATCAAACTTTCTAAGGAATTAGCCCATCAGCCAAAAACTACATTGTGTCTGGCCACGCTGAGATGGTACAGTGGAGTGTGTGTGTGTGTACAAATGTGTGTGTGTATACTTTATAAACAGACGTGTCTTTGAGACCAAGGCTATGCCCTCAGGGGCACTGACCAACCTCTATAGCAGTTGCATCAGGCAGTATTTTTATTTAGATATGACAGTAATGCAGAGACCTTGCTAATACAGCAATGTTTCTGTCCTACTGATGGACATACATAATCACAGTCTGTTTTAAACTTTGAGTGGCTCCTTTTGAGAAAGTCTTTCTTTATACTGAAATCTGTCTACCTCTGGCTTTTATTCTTACAGTAATCTTACCCTGGAGTGATATTAAAACATTTACTCTTCAATTTGGTGGACATGGACTGGTCAAAATGAACTCAAGCTATGGTGTCAGACGAGGGTTCTGGTGACTCCTTGTTATGCCCGGTGTTACTCCTTTAGTTGCTGCATTGTGGGGTGGTCCAGAAAGTCCTGGGGAGGGGAGGGGTGGCAGGGGAGTATGGATGGGTTGGGGTTTCAGCTACTTGCTAACTGGTAGGACATACTGTAATAACTGGTAAGGCTGCACTGGTGCACACCAGCTCAATAATCAGCCCCTCAAAAATCAGGTTTATCCCTTGGTCCATACAGAACATGTCTATTACCAGAGGCATACTGAGCCTAAAAGGATTCTTAGCATTCAGAGCCTCTTAAACGAATTCTTGATTTTGTCTTTGTATTCATCCTTCCCTCACCACCAACCAGGCCTCCCAGACCCTACCAGTTGTCTGTGGAGGAAACGGGTCACCTTTCACTTACAGCTGCATGACCAGGTAGTAGTGAGTGGTGCTCTCATAGATGTCCTCCAGGGTCACAATATTTTCATGCTTGATCCTGGGGGAAAAGTTAAGTGTATGGTGAAATGTATGTGGTTCAGGTTGTCCAGAAAAGGATGCAGACCCAGCCCAACAGTTTCTGTTGGAGGCATTTGATGGCAACGTTTAAGAAGATCTGGTTTTTGTGAAGCCTTCATAGCAAGTAGGTTGTCACAAGGTAATCCCAGAGAAAAGATTCCCAGGGAGGTGTTCCATCAATATTTACTGAATGAGTAATTGACCATCCTTTCTCCAGGGAACAAACATTTCCTTGTTACTCCAGAAATCTCTTTAAACTCTACCAACAGAGATAAGTTAAGAGAGCTGAAGAAGGCTAAGGAAGTACCCAACACTAGGTTATTCTAAAAATAGGTATTCATACCTTCAGAAATATCACATGAAGAAAGTACAGGCTGAGTACTTCTTATCTGAGACCAGAAGTGTTTCAAATTTCAGATTTTTTTCCAATGTTGGTATATTTGCATACACATAATGAGATATCTTGGGGATGAGACCCAAGTCTAAACATGAAATTCATTTATGTCTCATATACACCTCATGCACAGTCTGAAGCTAATTTTATACAATGTTTTAAATAATCTTGTTCATGAAACAGTTTTGATTGCATTTTGACTGTGACCTGTCACATGAGGTCAGGTGTGGGATTTTTCACTTGTGGCATCTTGTCAGTGCTAAAAGAAAAAAAGTTTCCGATTTGGAAGCATTTTGTATTTTTGATTAGGCTTGCTTGACCTGTATACAACAGGAAGGATTTAGGTAAGCTGAGACCTGTATATGACAGGAAGGATTTAGGTGAGCTGAGCTTCCTCCTGGGTAATAGAGCCTCCTCTGTCTCATAGAGGAAGTATTGAAAAATTATTATTTCTGGATATTGTGAGAAGCAGGGCAGATGCTACTTTGGGGGTCAGTTCTGTAGGCTGCCCTACATCAATGATTCTCAACCATGGACTATTTCTCCCTTCAGGAAACATTTGGTAATCTACAGACATTTTTGATTGTCATGACTGGGGCAGGGGGAGGTGCTACTGGCATCTAGTGGGGAGAGGCAGAAATGCTGTTAAACATCCAAAAATGCACAAGATAGTCCCCAACACAACAAAGAATTATCTGATCCAAAATGTCAGTAGCATTGTAGTGGAGAAATCGGCCCTAGATTACTGTTTTCTGGGATTACTGAGGCAAGCAGAATAATCATATTAGCTGAGGGACTTGGCTTGCAATTCCGTGTATGCCTGGAGAGGAGGAAATTCCCTAGGAAGTTTACTCCTGGCTGTTAGGCATAGGAGTTAAGAACTTAGACTCAGAGCCAGTCGGGCCTAGGTTCAGATCTGGCTCAGGCACTTAGGCAGCTTCAGCTGGCTTCTTCAAATTTTCTAAGCCTTACTTTCCTTGTGTGAAAAGTATATGTCTCTTATAGAGTTATATCAGGATAATGTATAAGCTTACTACAGTGCCTGGGGAGTAAACACATAATAGTAGCTATATTCTTTAAGATAGCTTCAAAAATACAGACTAGTTGCAGTGGTTGCTTGATGGATTCAACTATAAACTGACAATGCTAACATTAATTTATCAATTATTCATTCACTGAGCAAAGATTTTTTGAACAGCTATGCTGTTCAACATAATAAGAAAGACCACAGTGTCCTTGCTCTCCATGAGGTGACAATCTTTCTCTGCCCTAGTCTTCCTGGGACTCAGACCTATGTCTCCAGCATTTTACCAGACACCTATATTGAGATAGGTGGAAACCTATATTTGATATGTGCCAATCAATTTCTTTCTGTTACTTTTAAGTCTGTACATCCCATTGCTCTCTATCTCAAACAGTGATGTGCTGTCCACTTAATTGCTCAATCTCAGGGTCATTTTTAATGCTGTTGTCTTTTACACTTTTACCAGTCAACCCCAACCCAATCACTTTCCTCCTTGATGTATCTATCTCTTGTATCCAGTCTTTTTACCTGCACATGATCTTGCCACTACTTTTGCTTGTATTCTCATCCCATACTAGATTATTGTGAAAATCTTATGACTGGCTTCTCATCATCTAGGTTGGTATCTTCCAATCCATCCATGCCTAAAGAGGGATAGAACCAGGACAGGTGTGGTGGTTCATGACTGTAATCCCAGCACTTTGGGAGGCCAGGAGGATTGCTTGAGGCTAGGAGTTCCAGACCAGCCTGGGTACCATAGCAAGACCCTATTTCTACAAAACAGTTTTTAAAGAGGGATTGCTCCAAAATACTAATCTGACCATGTGATTCCTTCTTTGATGTCTTCTCTTTGCCCACAGAATAAAGACAACATCTATTATCATGGCATCTGAGATCCTTTATAATCAGGTCTCATTTCACTGTTTTAGTTTTATCTCTTGTCATTTAATGGTACTCATTGTAAATTCAGGGACTTCCAACACTCAGTCTTTCCTAATAGCCCTTGTACTTCCATGATTCTACATTAAAGTCTATGCTACTCTCAGCTTGAATTCCCTTTCTGCACTGCCTTTCTTGCCCCTCAAAAATTCTACTCATTCATCAAGGTCCTTCTTCTTTGAAATTGTACTTAATAGCTCATACTTATAAAAATTCACACATATGCAAAATGAATCTCTATCTCCTTCAGACTCTGCCTTCCGCTAATATGACTCACATCTGATGGGATTAGAGTTTGTTATGGGCATCTCTGTCTCTACCTAGAAGATGTGAGTTCCTGAGGGCAAGGAATTTTGTCTGCCTCAACCCTGTGGTCCTGATCCTGTTCATGTTTCTAACCCATACACTGTAGGGGCTTCACAAAGTTTTGTTGTCAGAGTTTTACTGTAAACATTTGATGGCTTGTTAGTGTAGCCTCATCATGATGGTTAGGGGTGCTGAACCTACATTTGCTTTGGTACAAATTGAGGTTAATTTCCAAATCTTAAGCTGTCTCCTTAATTATTTATTCTTCCTGATATTGGTTCTCAATTGATTTTTGTTCCTTTGAGCTAATTACTCTCTAGCCTATGTACACAAACCAGCTCTGCCACCAGTGGTTTCACTAATCAATTTGCTGCCCCCCCCAAAAAACATCAGCCAGGACAGCTGTCTGACTAAACTTAGCTAATTGACCAAACTGACAAACCATCAACTCAATCAAAGGGAGCAATGTCTTTGGGTGCAGAAATTCCACCCCCATCCTTTCTGAAGGTAATTTGGGAAGGAAATGTTGTGATCCCAGCCAACTTTAAGACCCACTCACTTTTTCAACACAGCAATCTCATTCTCTAGGCTGCTGTCTCGGAAGGCAGGTGACTTCTTGATGCACTTCAGGGCAAAGAGCTTCCCAGTCATCCTTTGCTTCACCAGGAAAACTTCTGAAAAAGCTCCTCTGAGGAGAAGAACCAAGAAGTAAAACTTAGTACTGCTGGTTAGAGGCAAAGCAAAAGGGTGGAGAACAGATAATGTGGCTGAAAATTAGTCTCCATTGACATGTGGGTCCTGCTGCGCTGTGTTGACCGCAGGGACAATCTGACCTGCCAGTGTGTTCTCTTCTTCGTAGATAATGTGGGAAGAAAAAGATCCCACCACAGATCAGGGACTAGGAAGGTGCTATTTTCTGGTTCTGTAATTGGGAAGGACTCCTGGAGACAGAGATTCTGCTTGGGCCATGGACAGATTTCTCCACTTGGTGAGACCATGAAAAAGAGACCGCTACAGGGTCAATTCATATTACTTCCAACGTGGCACAGTATGGTACACTGGAGCGACAGCTGGAAGTAGCACACGGGACAGGGCTCAGACACAGTGAGAGAGAAAAAACTTCGGTATCAGTTTTAGATGGTAGTAATCACCCTAACCCAATTACCAGAGGACGGAGGGGCTGCACACCCTCTCATTCATTCAGTAGGATCTGCAAGGACAAAAGACCGAACCCATACTCTGAGGTAGGCTCTGAAGACAGAGCAGAGGGAACCCAATGAGAACACAGGATAAGATTCCAAATTACACGCTTCTTGGTTTGAAGGGGGTCCTCTGGAGACTAGGCCATTAGAACAGCTGTTCAGCTAGGGGCAGACACTGAAACCTGATGGTCCATGTTAAAATCTCAGCTATTTAGGTGACAGGACACTTAACTTCCATATACCCAGTTTCCTCTTCTGAAAAATGGGAGTATTGGTGGTATCTGATTCTTAAGATTGTTTAGAAGATTAAATGAGCTAATATATGTAAACTGCTTAAAGGTGCTTCTGACATCTATCAAAACCATATGTGTTGTTACTATTATCATTAACATTATTATTTGAATACTATTATAGAGAATACCTAGTAGTACAAGAGGAGAGAGAATCTCAGTGAGGAAACAGCTGAGCCATCATCTCCCCTACCATCTGGGTCTTCTAGAATTAAGTTCTAATAGCAGTCAAGCTTTTGAAAGGACTTAAAACATCTGCATTAGAAAATACTCAGTGGGGCTGGGCTTGGTGGCTCAGCCTGTAATCCCAGCGCTTTGGGAGGCCGAGGTGAGTGAATTGCCTGAGCCCGCGGGTTTGAGACCCGCCCAGGCAACTTGGTGAGATCTCTACAATAAATAAAAAAAATTAGCTGGGTGTGGTAGTGCACGCCTGTAGTTCCGGGTACTTAGAAGGCTGAGGCGGAAGGATCACTGGAGCCCAGCAGGTCAAGGCTGTGGTGGCTGGGAGCGTGTCACTGCACTACACTCTGGGTGATGGAGTGAGACTCCAACTCAAAAAAAAAAAAAAAAAGAAAAGAAAATACTCAGTGGACCAGGCGCTGTGGCTCACGCCTATAATCCCAGCATTTTGGGAGGCCGAGGTGAGAGGACTGCCTGAGCCCACAGGTTTGAGACCAGCCTGGACAACTTGGTGAGACCTCGTCTCTACCATAAATCAAAAAATTAACCAGGCTTGGTGGCACATGCCTGTAGTTCTAGCTACTCAGGAGGCTAAGGTGTGAGGATTGCTTGAGCCCAGCAGGTCGAGGTTGCGGTGGCTGTGAGCATGCCACTGCACTCCAGCCTGGGTAACAGAGTGCGACTCCAACTCAAAAAAAAAGAAAAAGAAAATACTCAGTGTTTCCTGTGTTGGAATTTCCTGTTTCCCCCAGCTGCACTTGGAACTGAGTTAATCAGAACCTTGTGAGTTTGCTCTGTTCATCCATTCATTTACTCATCCCTTCAACCAAGATTTATTGAGCATCTACTAAGTCTTAGACATTGGAAATAAAAAGGTAAATGTTTCCAATCTTAGGGAGCCTGTAGACCATGAGCATTGGATTTGAAAAATGCTATCAGGCATTCAATGAATGCTTGTTGAACTGATGAAATCTTTCTGTGTCAGGCACTGAGACGAGTATGGGTCTAGTTTATAACCCAATATGAGAGACAGACACATATAGATAGCAATGATGTATTATGAGACCACAGAAAGCAGACATTTAAGACAGGGCCTCTGCTATGTTTGAGCAGGCTGTGTGTACTTCACAACTCCAGCTAATGCCATTCCCCTTGGAGTCATTGTGCATGTACATATAATAATTATGACAACATCCTCCCCCAACCCCGGTAGCAGGCTATGAAAAGGACACCTTTTATCCTAATTTGTATACGTAATCACTTGGGATATCTGAGAAGCACATATTACATGGTCTCCTAACTTAAGAATACATTGAGTTTAGTTTTAAGGAATGAATGAGTTAGCCCAGTAAAAAAAAGAGTTGAAAATGATAGGCCAGGCTCAGTGGCTCAGACTGTAATCCCAGCACTTTGGGAGGCCGAGGTGAGTGGATTGCCTAGCCCGGGGGTTCGAGACCAGCCTGGGCAACTTGGCGAGACCTCATCTCTACGATAAAATAAAAAATAACCACGCGTGGTAGTGCTCGTCTGTAGTTTTGGCTACTCGGAAGGCTAAGGTGGAAGGATCACCGGAGCCCAGCAGGTCGACGCTGGGGTGGCCGTCAGCGTGCGTGCCACTGCACTCCAGCCTGGGCGAAGGAGTGAGACTCCAACTCAAAAAAAAAGAAAAGAAAAGAAAAGAAAATGAGTGGTGAGGAAGCATGGTAGAAGCATGGAAGTGAGGAACTGCAGGTAGGGGGTGGGGCAGCCAGAGGGGTAGTCCAGCCCCACCTGTGAAGTGTGAGGCAGGGAGTAGTGGGAGGTGGATGTGGGTGGGTATCAGGTCCTACACCAGGTTGAATATGGAAAATTCACAACAAATATTTGTTGAATGGATGGCTGGGCCAGAAGTCTGGACTAGGATTAGTTGTATGTTCTATTCGTCTTTAGGCCTCACTTTCCTAGTATGTAAAATGAGGGAGTTGGAACACATACCCTTAAAGAGTCCTTCCAGCTGTGACATATTAGGATCCACCATCAGAGTTTTTTCCTTTTTCCTGAACGGCACCTGTATGGCCACCTGTTTTCAAAATTGACACCTATCCCGGGTCCTCTTGTGAAACGGAATCAAATTAGGGCCTTCAGTTTACCCAGCCCTGAGGGTACCGTGTACACTGCACTGTAAGTAAATGGCACCTCCTAGAATCATGCAATGTTATGGCAACTTGAAATGCAGTTATTGTTCGTCTGTCTCAGGCTAAAGCGGTTCTATACTGTGTGTAGGTTGGAGGGGGTGCATATTGTGGGTGCAGACGAGGGGGAACTCGAGGGATTAATTGTGGCATCTGCTGGGATGGGGAGCAGAGAACTAGTTTTGAGCAGCCAAGGTTGCATGGGTCAGAAGGCAAGACTGGTTCTTCAGAGCCAGGAGTGCTTGTTATAACAGAACTTGGCTGCATTTCTTGCTCTGAAAAGCTCTCCATTCTTGCTGGGAGTCTGAATGGTGGAGGAGGTGGGAGGAAACCATGGAGAAACTTCTCTCCCTGGGCAGTGAAAGGAGGACGCCTGGGACTTGGGTGACGTTTCCTTTGCTATGGACTATCTCTGCAGTTTATGGCTGTCCTTGGACCCTGAAATAGTGGGTGGTGTCTGCATGAGTTTTACAAAAGGCTATTCTCCCTGGTGCACTATTTCAGAGGAGCTGAGGGTGGGAGAAAAGAGGCCTTTGTCATAGGATCCCGGCGAATCCTGATTCGGGGGGTCTGGTCCCCACAACCGCTCCTCTCTCCACAGCACCTCACTGTGGTAATTCTACAGCCTGGGGATATGTGTCTCCTTCCTGAGCACCACCGAAGTGACTTCTCTTTAGCTTTTGCTCAGCCCTAACTACTGCCACAGCTGTGGCTTGTTCCCTGTCCTTCTGTTCCCCCCAAATCAGTGCCAGGCTGAGTACAATAGGACCCCCAGGAGAACTCAAAATACAGATTCCTGGCTGCTGGCATCTATCTCCCCAAATTCCAGGTTAGTAGGTCTGAGACCAGGAATTAAAAAAAAAATACCTAGGTTAAAAAGATATTAAGGAACTGTTATTTATTTTCTTGAGTGTGACAGTGATATTGTGGATATATAAGAAAATACCTTTTTCTTAAGAGATGCAGATAAAGGATTCAGAGGTGACGTGTCATGGTGTTTGCAACTTGTTTACAAATAGTTCAGTGAAAAGTGTGTATGCGTGTAAAATGTATACTAGAGTGAAATATTAACAATTGCTGAATTTTGTGGTGGCTCAGTTGGTGTTTATTGTGCTACTATTTCATCTTTTCCTTATGTTTAAGCATTTTCACAGTAAAAAGTTGGAGGATAAGCTCTCCAGATGACTCCGAGATGTTCCTCTAGGTTTAGAAGCTGCTGCGGTTGAGTTCATTGAGCTCCAAGACAGCAGGTGTGTCTGTCTTCTGAGTCCTACAGCACAAGTCTAGTTGACCATGAATAAGCTCTTGTCAATTTGGCCTTTCTTCTCTCCTCCTCCCTGGATTTTTGGGATACTTAGCAAGTCATTTCTGATTCACTTGTGGGCCTTGTTCTCTCTCTCCTGCCAAAACCCCCTCTCTAGCCACCCTTGTCTTGGCAAAGGCCCTTGATGGAGGGCCAACACTCTCATGACCAGCATACAGCTGGGATCATTCTGCGTGTGCAGAGCCTGGCAACCTGCCTGTGCTGGGAGGGCCCAGAGGTCTCTTCTCCATCTATAGCAATAGTGTGGGTAGCAGTCATTGACTGAGGTCATTGCCTCCTAACCAGGGCAGAGTGGAGCAGAATTGGCTCAAGAGAAAGCTTGCCCAGATGGACAGCCCACAACCACTCCTCACTGCCCTGGTCCAATTAGCCCAGACTAATTAGCTAGCCAGCTGGGGTTCTGAGGTGGTGGGAGCTGGTGGCCTGGAGCTGCTGCCAGCCTGCGTCAGAGACTGCAACCTCCTGGGGGAGAGAGGCCGGACTAAATGGAGAGTCCGCCTCAGACAAGCTGTCTCTGGTCTGCTAGCCGAGTAATCATCGTCAAGGGGCAGGCATAAACACGAGCAGGCTGGCAGGAGCTCGGACTACAGCACAGCAGAAGCACTTGCATATGGAGGAAAAAGGATGGTGCGGAAAGCTAATTCAGGTGGGTGTAACCCATCAGTTCTCTGGGCCTCAAAAGTCCCTTTTCTTCCATCTATAGCAGAAGATAGGGTTGGCCTGCTGAGGAAGGAGGCCCAGAAAGTTCTAAAGTCACTAAGCCCCCAGAAGTACTCCCAACTCTCATGTCCTGTGACCAAGGCAAGAACCCACAAGTTGTCACAGATTTGAAAGTAGAGTGAGGGTCACTATAAGGTAAGAAGGAGGCAAAATCTGGGAGAAACCGACTGTTATTCCTTGAAGGCTCCAGTGTATTAAATCCTTGGCATTACCCCAAGGTTCTTTTCTCCCATTCCACCCATCACCCCTCAGGCCATACAATTCTTCCCAGGTCCCATAGAGTCATTGAAATTAAGTCACAGCTGCCTCCATCCATTTCACCTGTTGCTGCTAGCTGAGAACAACTCTTCCAACCCCCCACAGCAGGCAGCCCAGCCCACCAGGGCTCATAGCCCCAGGACTTACGATCCCAGCACTTCCATGAAGATGAAGGTTTTCCGGATGTTGGTGGTCTGTTTCTTCCAGGAACTGCAGTCATCTTCTTCCTTTCGACCCATCGCCTCCAGAGTTGAAGCTTCTGGGGATGCTTTGTTGGAGGAAGGAGGAGAGGGAGAAATAAAAAGGTCTGGTCAGTTACTTTCTCAAGGAAGATCAAAAAAAGCTTGCAAAAGAATCTAAAATACTCACATCCCTTATGAGATGACCGGAAGGAAGGATTAGGAGCAAACTTGAATAATTGGCAAAAATAAGACTATCTTCTCACTTGCTTTTTAAAATTACTACAAGAAACTTATTGAATGCCTACTATATGTTCACATAAGGGCAATAGTGCACACAAATGTAGATTTACATGGGAACATCTGCTTTGAGGGGATCTGAGCAGAGCAGAGGCATTTCTTGTGTTACCCAAATGATGGCCAAGGTGTTTATTCAGACACAGAGTCAGCCAGACTTCCTTTCTAATATCACAGCTCTGCTATCTCTCCCAATTTTTCTCACTACAACCTCTCTCCCATCTGTTACAGGTTAAATGAATGAGTGCTAAATGAATAAGCGTTGTGTTTTCTTTGTCACTCTTACATTTAGCACAGGCCTGGGCAAATAATTCTTCACTAAAATTTAAATAACTTTCTACTAGAGTTTTGGAGTTGCCACATCCATTCAACCTTCAACAAGTATTTATTTGGCACTCATGGTGTGCAAGGTGCTGGATGCATGCTGATGGACAACATAAATGATGGTGCTGCCTTCATGGGATTGCCAGTCTAAAGGAGACAGCAATGGTCAAGTAAAGTCACATGTGTATGGTTATAAAATGTGGGGAAAACTATGAAAAAACAAAACCCGGGCTTGTGATGGAGACAAAGAGGAAGAGCCTTCTTCAGAGAAAGGTCAGGGAAGGTCTTTTGAGCAGGTCATATTTCAGCTGAGACTGGAAGTCTGTGAAGGAAACAACCAAGCAAGAGTATGTGACAGAGCTTCATGGCAGAAGGAATAGAACACCAAAGCTTGAAGGAAGGAGAGTGTGGTGTGCTTCAGACCCTGAAGGGATAGCATGGCTGCAGCAGAGTGAACTCTGCATGGCTGGAAAAAGACAGGCAGGGGGCAGACCTTACAAGGCGTTAGACTCTGTTGGAGACATTGGATTTTCTTTTAAGTGAGACAGGAAGACATGAAGGGGAGTTAAATTACACCATTTATGTTTTAAAGAACTCACTCTGGTTGCTCTGTGGAGAAGGGAATGTAGGGGACAAGAGTTGAAGCATGGATAATTGGTAGTGGGCAGAAGTCTCAGAGAGAGAGGATGGTGGCTTGGACTATGGTAAGAATTAACGAGAATGGATAGACCCGGGATATATTCTTGGAGTCCAGCTATCTATAGGACTAAGTGATGGGTTGTACTGTGGTAGGAGTGTCTAGGAAGACTCCCACGTTTCTGGCAGGAAAATTTGGGGATGCCCTTGCAGAGATTGTGAATACCTGAGAGAAACGTGTTTTTGGGGTGGGCTGAGGTGAGTTGAGGGGAATCTCTGTTCCTTTGGATATTTCACTCTAACTACTTCCTATGACAGCTGGATGGCAGGACTACTGGGTACCTGGAGTGATGGATGAGACATCATTTCTGCCACCACCTTCTATCTCATTCTCCTTGGACTTGATGCAGAAGTAGAAAAATAGGTCTATGGCTGTCCCCTTTGGGCAATGCCCTTTCTTCCTCACAAAACAAAACAAACAAACAAAAAAACTACCAGTAGACTCCATGGCATTTTCTAATAGCCTTAGAACAACAACAAAAAAAGTTTGTACCTCTACAATTTAGCATTAGGTGAAAGCATAGTTTTGGAGGTCAACCTAGGTTCAAATCCTATCTCTGCTAGTTACTAATTAAATGGCCTTAGGCAAGTTACTATCTCTTTGAGTCTATTTCCTCATCTGTAAATGGAGACAAAACCCCTTGTTGTGAAAGTTAAATGAAATAGTACATATAGATTCATTGACTCACATGTGTTAAGCAATTGTAACAGATATAATATTTTAGAGACATGGATTAATGTATTTCATTCCTGGTAATTCTCATCTGGAGAGCTCATGTGATAAAATAGTTTCCACGGAATAGAGGGAAACCTCTTCTGTCATTAAGACACCTATGAAGCTTAAAGCCCTGAGGTTAAGAAGAATGTGAAACAAGTGAGGCCCTTGACAGAGGGGAAGAGGATGTGAAAGGATGAACACTGGGAAGGAAATGGGGAGACAGATAGTGTAGTCATCATAGCATAGATCTTTGCTTTCACCTTCTTATCGAGCATCCATCCAGGAATGATGGGACTGGTGACATGGATGGGTGGGTTTCCCAGGACCCTGTTAGTGAAAGGCTGTAAGCCTAGGAGGAACTCTGCCTGCAACTATACCTAACAGAGCAGTGAAAAGACATGGGGAGGCCTCGAGGGAGGAGGTGAGTCTGAGACAATGTTGCATGATATGCAAGAATTTCAGAAGTTCTCCAGGGCCTGTGGGGAATTGAAGCCAGTTTGTATCATGAAAATTCACTGAGCAATCTCTTCCCAATCCCACATCTAGTGGCATCATGTTGATAGCTTGAAATCGACCATGGTGGGAGTATTTACCAGGGAAAGTGCCAAGTGCTACAGTCAAAGCTCCCTCCTCACTCCACCTCCCTTGGTCCCAAGACCTGTTGCTAAACATTTACCAGTTCATCATGGCTCACAGCCCCATGAGGGGATGTAGAGCTGCTATAAGGCCAGTCAACTGGGATTAGGAAGAAGAGACGACAATGACCAGGGTTTCTCAGGTAGAAGCAAACAGCTAGGATAAAGGCCATTAGTGGAATATGTTAGCTCAATCCCTTGGGCCACATGGGACCACTCATACCTCAGAGCTCATGGGTCAGCTTCTGATGAGATCCAGAGAACTGTAGGATCCAGGGTCCCAGATAAATCTGAGGCTCTCTTCTCCCATACCCATAAAGTCAAGTAAATACCTTATAACATAAAATGCCACCTTGAAACAGAGCAGGAAAAGAAAAGGCCATCTGAATTCTGTGTGTTTTCTTGAAAGAGACAGGGGCAGCTAAGTGAGAATCCTTAAACCTAAAGAGATGGCTATGCTACAATGGACAAGTTCAAATTTACAGTTCTCCATATCCCTTCTTGCTGTCTGGTGTGGTGGGAGCTCATGAGAAAGATTTATTAGAAATAAGAAAGCTGCATTTTAGTGTAGCATGTAAGTTCGCAACCTAGCTATATAATAGAGGCTATTTATTACTTCAAAAATACATATGAGAAATCTTAAGAATTTCTTAGCATTTGATTCAGCTAAATGTATGTCTTGTTGCCTGTGTTTGTGTCTTCAGACCCATTTGTTAATTTGCTCCTTCTGTCAGGGTGGTAGCACTGAGGGGCCACAGCAGTTTAGCATGCAGACACTGGCCATAGAAGAACTTGCCACCAACAGTGGGCTGATATCTGACTTCCAGGGCACAGTCTACAAGGCAGAGACAAATGGACCCGACTGGTAGAGATTGCTTTGAGTAGGGGGATGTCCTTGCCCAGATGCCATTCTACAGATACTGAGCCCCAAACTTGCAACTTCTACTTATCGGGGTACTCTGGAATACATGAACTCTTACTCTACCAGGCAGCCACAAGGGAAATGGGTAACTTTAAATTTGAACTTGTTCATTATAGCATACCAGTTTCTTCAGGTTAAAGAGTTTAATTGGGCTGACCCCATCTTCAGAGGCATCAAAATGCTTCTTGCTGTTTAGACACACCGCCACTTAGAAGTCTTGAATGTACAGGACGAGGGCAAAGGGTTAGACATTTAAAGGAGCAAAATCAACAGAGTCAGTTTGTGTCTCCCTCTGTCTCTCTCCCCCATCCCCACCCTTGCCATAGAACAACGGTTGCGGAAGCTGCTTTTCCAGGTAAGGAGCCAATCAAGAGCCACCTTTCCAGCTCTGGGACCATGAACTGAGTGCCCATCACTCCCCCTTCTGGAACCCTGAGGAATAACGGCCTGCTCTCCAGGAGGCTTCACCACCTCATTAGCAGATCTGTACTCGCTGTTCCTTCTTTCCCATCTCTCCTAAATAGCTTTAAAAACATAGTATTCTTAGCTGAAGCTAGGCTATAAGAAAACATCTTTCCCGCCCACCCCTCCTCCCATACACTGAATCCTAACAATTTAGTTCTATCTTCATTGCAATGTGGAAAACTCAGGGGCCCAGACTGGAAACCCCCACATTTTCAGCTCTTCTTTCCCACTCCTCTGTGACTGCAGAGGAATCTTCCCAAGGCCCCCATCCCCTGTGTGGTGGAGGTTCAAGCAGCGGGATCTGAAAGGGGCACCCACGTTCCTTCCATTGCTGCATCCTGCTTCTTTCTGCTCAAGTCCTCCCCCTCTTCTCTTGACTTCTGTAATCTAGGCCTTTTCAGAGGAAAAGAAAACAAATTCTGAGAAGCTTGAAGTTCCAATATTGCTCTCATTTGTTTCCAAAGTACTCCCCGCCTCTCACTCTATTTCTGGCAACAACTTCCACTGGGTTTCAAAGCTCAGGAGCAGCCACTACAGATTTCTCTGAGATTTAGGGCTGATTTCACATCGGTAGCCCA
Organism: Tarsius wallacei; assembly: GCA_963574415.1. NCBI lineage: Eukaryota > Metazoa > Chordata > Mammalia > Primates > Tarsiidae > Tarsius > Tarsius wallacei. Next base: position 79,326 of record CAUYQG010263793.1, read on the forward strand.
GGAGACACCACGGATGTTGACTTTCATGGTTGGTTCAGGCTCCTCCCCCTCAACAGAACAAGACTGTCAAGAATATTCTGCAAAAATGGCTTTTGCCAAAAAAAAAACAAACCTTATTCACGGGTCATTTTTGATTTGCGAAAGTAACATTCCTTCATTTAACATACATTTGTTAATGTTAAGTACCTCGTGTATACCCCTTAGACTAGAGGCATTTCTATGATATAATCCTGGCCTTGAAAGTGCTTACAATCAAGTTAGAGAGACCAAATATAGGTATACAAATAAACAGCTAAAAATACATGCCAGTCTGCTTAAAGACAGGGACTATGTGTTACTCATCTTCGAATCTTTAGTGCCTACTACTGAGCCTGGCACTCACTAAAGGTCCAACCCATGTTTGACAAATGAGTTAATGAGGAAGAGAGCCCTGGGGGGTAGATTGACTAGTTAGGGTTTTGCAGAGGAGATGAACTTAAGATGGGTATGGACAGGTGGGTGGATGTATTCTTTATATGGCTCTAGAGACCTGAGCCCTGGGGAGGGACAGCAGGAGGGCCCCCCTGTCTATGGTCCTTGCAGTGAGACTGTGGCCATGGCACAGCAGGAGGAGAGGGCAGAACGGCCAATAGAAGGCTGACTCAGCTTGGCTTCATATCATCATCACCTCAGGGCTGACTATATAGTGTCGGTGGTGGGATCTGTATCCTGGTAACAGAACTTCACTGGGACATTGGAAGAGACCATTCTACCTGGAGTCTGTCCATCCCCTACCCAAAGTTACTGTCTCTCAGGTAAGCCGATATGACCTATGACAATCCAAATGTATGCTGGTTATTTGTTTCAGGTCAATATCCCAACTAGGAAGCAACTCCATACAAAGACCTTGTCTCTCTTGGTGTCTCCCTTGGGACTAGTGCAGCGACTGGCTCCTAGTTAGTGCTTCATCGTAATTTTTTAAAAATGGTATTGCTGGCCTCTTGGGGGAAGATTTTGCAACTGGGGAGGAGACTACAGAGGAGAAATTTCTTCCTAAAGGGCAGGCAGTACAGCCTTGAGGTGGATATTACCTCTGAGTGCAGCCTTTTTGTGCTTCTAGGGACAGGCTATGTGATCTCTGGTGGCAACCAGCCTGGCTATTTATGAGGTGCTGATAAGAGATGCTTGGGCTATTAGCCCAGGAGGCAGGCGTCCCCACATGCTTCTTCCCTGCAACTTCTCTGTCCTTCCTCTTTCTCAGACTCCACTAGGTCACAGGAGCAGCACTAGCCCCAGACAGAATTCTCAGGCAGATGAGATTTGTCTGCAGTGGGCTCCACATTGTCATCATAAACCCCAGAAGCTCCAGGTTATCTGTTGACCCCACAGTGCTTGGACCCTTTCTCTGGACCCTCATTCCTGCCCCTTTGTCCCATGTGACCACCTCAAAAAGTTTTGAGCTGGGTTTGGTGGCTCGGCCTGTAATCCCAGCTCTTTGGGAGGCCAAGGTGAGTGGATTGTCTGAGCCTGTGGGTTCAAGACCAGCCTGGGCAACTTGGTGAGACCTTGTCTCTACAATAATTTTTTAAAAAAATTAGCTAGGTGTGGTAGTGCGTGCTTGTAGTTCCGGCTACTTGGAAGGCTGAAGTGGAAGGATCACTGGAGTCCAGCAGGTCAACACTGGGGTGGCCATGAGTGTGCCACTGCACTCCAGTCTGGGTGACAGAGTGAACTCCAACTCAAAAAAAAAAAAAAAAAATTCCTACTTGAGTCACAGTCATTTAGGGCCCTGCTCTCGAGGTGCTTATTAAATAAATCAGCTGGACTAATAGCTTAAGATTTACCCTCCTAATAAAACATCCCAGTGTCTTGGGAGCATCACACTGTAATCCAAAGGCCCAGTCCAGTCCAGTCCAATCCAATCTAATCTGGCCCAATCCAATTCAGGCCAATCATGTATGTACAATGCAGGAACAACAATATTGTTCCTGAACTGGTCATGGACAAACCAAAGGAGAGGACAGGAAAAGAGAGAAACTTCAGGTAGGACCTCTGTAGTCTTAAACCCACAGATAATGGCTCTCAATTCTACCAATAGGAAGAGCCATCCTGCTTTGGTGATCTCACGTGGGGCTTCTGTGCAAGGAGGTGTGAATCATTCTGGGATATAGTGACCAGGCCTCAGAACCTTTCAGAGCTTGCCTGGCTATTTTACTGACCTTAGAGGAATCAGTGCACCCTAACTGCATTAGAGTCTCTCCTTCCACTCTCTTCCATTCCTTGGGAGCATGACTCAGAAAGGCCTGTGGGCCTTGGGAGGGAGGTTATCAGTTGGATCATCTTTAATAAGAATGTGCTCTCTGCCTCCGGGCTGGGGCACATGGAATCATGGAAACACATATAGCACTTGGCCTCAAAGGGGTAAAAAGCTAAAGTTGGGAAGTTTTCTTGCCCAGGCCCCACAATTTCCTGCACTCTGGCCCATACTGGACTTTATGTTATCCTCTGGAATGAAAGAACACTAGAAAGAACCCAAGCTCTGGCTCTAGTCTGGGCTTGACATCCAGGAGCTGTGCAGCCCTTGGGAGATCACCATATATCTCTGAGTTTCCATTTTTCTCCTTAGTGAAAAGAGGAGACTGAATTAGATTAAGGTTCCCTGAAATTTGCTTTTCAGAATATTTGTCCCAGGAGATGCTCTAAGAGCAAGGCGGATTTGCTGCCCCTCTCCGGTTACCTTCTTGGAGATTCATGATTCACTTTAGCTTATTAAAGACTCTGAGGACTATTAAACACATGGGAGTAATGTTATTTAATCTGGCATCTCCCAAATTTAGTCGATGGTGAAATTCTTTTCTTTTGTAATACCTATTAGCATCCAGGAGATCTGAGGTTTCTCAGAGCATACTTTGGAAAATGTGGGCTAGGTCAGCTTAATGCTTTGCAATTCTTCATTATTAGAGAAATACATGAAACTTTCAGCAGTCGCTGCCATCAGTCACAGTCCTGCCCTCCTCATGGTGTCACAGACAAATGGCTGGGTCTGTGTAGCTGTGAGAAACTCATTTCCAGTTCATGAGTTGCAACCCAAGTGGCTTATCAGTTTGCCAAAGAATTCTCAGGTAGATGAGATTTGCCTGCAGTGGGCTCCACATTGTCATCATATACCCCAGAAGCACCAGTTTATCTGTTGACCCACAGTGCTTGGACCCTCTCTCTAGACCCTCACTGCTGTTCCCTTGTCCCATGTAACCTCCTCAAAAAGTTTTGAGCCGGGTTTGGTGGCTCAGCCTGTAATCCCAGCACTTTGGGAGGCCAAGGTGAGTGGATTGTCCAGGCCGTGCACCCTAAAGGGAGACTTGTGGCTGGAGAGAAACTCCAAGGATCACCCATTCCACCCTCCAACCCTTTCCCATGCTGCATTTCAAAGGCCAACTCTGCACGCCAATTTCTGTTCACAAAATGACTGAGGAAGAAGGTTTTTTCAGCTGCTGTCTGCAGTTTCTTTAAGGCGCAAACTCATATTTAAGTTTAACCAAAACACTCCTGCTGTAGTGACAAGCCAGAATTCATGTGTTGCTTAAGCTTTATTGTGTACTCACAGAGGATATGAAGAGCATTCTCTGAGGCTTCATTCGGTGACTGAAAGGTCAATACACAGGGTTCACTGGAGGGAGCAGGATGCGCTCATTCTTAACGTGCTCCAAACAACATTGGGCCTCAGTTTCCTCATTTGTTGAATGGGAATAATGACCCCTGCTCTATTTCTCAGCATTCCTTTGGAGGCCTAAAGCTTCAGTGGGCATGGAAGCAGTTTGCAACTTCCAAAGTGCCATGCAGTGGGCCCACATTATAGGCACATGATTGTGATACCAAGCGGGAGGAAAGAGAAGAGGAAACAAGCATTTAAATAGGAGTAAGCACGGGACAGGAGACACAAATTTGCTGTTCTGACAGCTGGTGCCAGCTCCCATCTGCCTTTCACAGTGTGAGCATCTCATCTCCCTGTGACTCTAAAGTGTTTAAAGATATATTGGTTTTCATATATCATGGCCCCGAGTGCAAGCCAATGACCTCATCTGGGACTCAACCAAGGAAACAAGGAACTTTCGTAGCACTGAAGGAAACAATGCCTGTGTTGGGTTTCTCCATATCAGGCCTCCATGGGGTACCTTTCTAAGGCTTTTCAAGGGGAATGCTGACTGTGTGTCACATGCCTCCTTTAAGCATAACTCCCATGCCAGAGGTGTTGAACAAGAGCAGGGTTCTTTACTATTGAACATCCCAGCCAGGCACTCTACTGTGGCTCCTGGAAGGCAAGAGGAAGAATCTCTACCCTATGAGGGAGGGAGTGCAGAAGGAAGGACAGGCTGAACTCTGGAAGACTTTGTCAAGAAGCTCTGAGTTACCAGCCTTCCCTCCGAGGACATGGGGTTGACAATCATGGACAGTTCCTGAGGGCCCTGGCCCTGCTGGCTTGCTCTCTTGCCAGCAGCCTCTCCTGCCCAGCCCCAGCCCCCTGGCCATTGACCGCAGCGGCGCGCCTGCAGTTGTAGCGCCAGGCACGCAGCCTGTTTGCAGACTCAGCCGCTCCCCCTCATTCATGCTGCAGCTCATTCACTCGCTGGCTTTGGCAGGCTGCAACTGGGAGCCGTCACTCGCACTGGTGTGGCAATTTATTTCTGGCCGTGTGTGTGTGTGTGTGTGTGTGTGTGTGTGTGTGTGTGTGTGTATGGGGGAGAGGGAGTGAGGGAGGCACCTTCCTCTTTAAGGGGGATGCTTTTCCCTTCTCCCAGATCACATCGTATTTGCTGCCTTGGTGGGGCACTGCACTAGGCACTTTGCATGTGTTGTATTGTTTAATGCCTCACTGCCACCTTTCAAGGTAGCTCTCATTTTATAGCTGAGGTACTGACGGGTAGAAATGTTCAGAAAAATGTCCAAAATCAGACAGTGAATGGCCAAGTTGGGCTGGATTCCAATACTGGTCTCCTTGTCACTATACCACATAACCTGTTGCCTCTTTCCTAGAGGCGGCTGCTGGGATATCTCTCACCTCCCCCTTCATCCTTATGATGCAGTCATGCAGTCCCAATACCTCACCTGATCCCCTGCTCTCCACCCAGAACACATGGCTTGGTCCATCTGGGAAAGGCGGAGTCCCTGAAGCACTCAGATTTCTCAGCATTGAGGCTGGGGTCACCACATCTATTGCCTGAGCTCCTCTTGGCTCTAGCTCAAACCTTTTCTTACCCTAATCTCAGGCTTCTTTCCCAATGTTTTGCCCCATTTTCTAAAGAGTTCTCTTAATAAACACACACACATGCGCGTGCGCACGCACACACACACACACACACCCCATAGCTATCTGTAGCATCGTGGAAAGGTCACTGAATTTATCAGAAGATCCGGGTTCAAATGCCACCACCTTCAAATGGATACCACTAGTACACAGTTTTGCAACCCCAGGCAAACGATATAACTTCTTTGAGCTTCAGTGGTCTCATCTACACTCAGAGGGAAATAATACATGCCCCACCACCTGATGGGACTGTCCTAAGGATAGTTAATTAAAAGCAAGTTATAAACCGTAAAGTGTGGTCCCCGTATCAGGTATTACTAAGCACTTTGTGTTATGGCCTGTTTTAGAGGTGGGTCTCATCTTTGGTTCTGATTAAGCTTGGGTCAGAAGGCATGGCAGCGGCCTGGTTCTGTCTCTGATCTGGAAAAGATCATCTCCTTACCTAAGACGGAACCTGCTTGACTCTCTTGACCCTTCTCAGAGATTTTCCTCATGATCAATTCACCTGGCTCCAGAGCGAGAGGCTGGCCAGCTGAGCACTGCAGCCAGACCAGCGTGAGCCCTGGCAGCCACCTCCGGGAGCCTCAGGGTTAACGCTTGTGCGTCAAAGTTACGTGGAGAGAAGGGGCCACGGTGCAGATGGGGGTGGTGATGGTGAATCCAAACCTCCTTCCTTACCTAGAACTAAAGTAGGGAAGTTTAAAGGCAGAAGAGAGGTGGATGTGCCCCTGGGGAAGGTGAAGGAGCTGTCTTGTGACTGACAGCAACAGCGGCTATGTCCTGCATCTTAAGGCAGCCAGGGACAAGGAGCCTGTCCACAGACCCTGCCAGGAGTGACTGAGGCTGATCCTCCTTCCTTGGGTTTGCAGAGCCACAGGCTGTTTACAAATCTCTGTTTTGCTTACTGGTTTCCTTAACCCTCCCAATGACCCAGACAGGTAGGCAGAGCAGGCATTACCCGATCTGACAGATGGGGTCAGACAGGTGAAGAGATGAAGGTTGAGCAGGAAAAAGGGGTGCAAGTGAATTGGAGGTACCGACACCCGCAGGTGGAAGGGGTCCCTCTCAGACACGGAGCCCGGAGGCTCGTCTCTAGAATGCAGGTGTCGCTGGAGGGGGCATGTAAAGATATTTGGCTCCCTTTTCCCTGCCCAGAAGGTTCCCACTCGAGCCAGCCCAGGAGTGATGGTCGGAAGGCTCCCTCCTGGACCGCTTCTCAGACTGATTTTCCACTGCAGCTGCAACTTACCCTTGATTCCACAAGAATCAGGGAAGACTGGAACTGGGGCTGAAATAAATGCCCAAGTTGCTCACAAAGTGGCTCTCCACACCCACTCTCTAGGTGCTGCATGCCTCCCACCAAGCAAGGAAACCCCTAAGCCAAGAACAGTAGCAGGTTCATCTTACCCAGGGACTCGGAAGAATCGCGCTCTGGGGCTGCCACTCCAGCTCCTACAGGTCTGTGAGGATTAGCTGCTCCAGTGCTTTAACAATAAACCCAATTAAAGGGGAGGAATGCAGGGGTTTTCTTCCCAGGACGGTAACCAGGCAGCCTTAAAGGGGAGTAAAAGTAGCTAGGGTGGCTTGCCTGTCTCCTTCCTCTCTTCAGCTCAGCTTTCTGTCCCTCCCAGTAAGCAGTAACGAGCCTGATCCAGAAAAATGCTTGTGTGAAGGGCTTCTTTTATGCATGGGGTGTGTGTGTGTATGTGTGTGTGTGTGTGTGTAATTGTGTTTGGATTGATGTGTGTCATGGAAAGAGAGAGGAAGAATGAAAAATAAAAACATCAAATTATAGATTTTCACTATTCTGAATGGGTAATAACTACAGAAGCTTTTTAGGACTGCCTGCTTCAGTTTCCCTTTTAACTGTTCAGTTGCTAAGGTATGTTGTCTAAAAACACCTTCATGAACTACAGGATATCTACATTGGCTGACATGTAGAGTCTGAAGACCTCTCAGTGTCCACCTAGCTTGTCACTTGGAGAAACCCTTGGATGTTCCTTGGGGGTCTTTAGACTGGATGGTCCTACCCACTATCTCTGATAAGTCTCTTTTCTTCCAGAAGCATAACGTTCTGATCCCAAAACCTATTCTTAGTCCTAACCCATTAGACCCCAGAAAGTCATTCTCCTCCTCTGGAAACCCTGCTCCCTTTATTCCCTTGTACATATCTCTCCATCCTGCCCCCTGACCAGGACTTCATAGTTTCTGTCTTAGCTTCTCTTATGCTTTCCCCTCAGTGTAGGTTCTTTAAAACCTCCTGTCTTCTGTTCTATTGTTTTCTCCTTCTCTACCCTCCCCTTGTTAACATGTTAACTCACAGGGTCTTTTACCCTCTTCATCAGAATCTCCCCAGTCAACACCCCATCTGGGTTGTCATCCTAACCTTAACATCCAAATGTCATCAACATCCAAATGTCCACTTCCACCGACAGACAAGCCGAATGTGTGGTAGCCACACAACCCCACTAGCCTCCTGTTTGTCCCAGCTAGGGTAATATGCTACCATCCCTGCAGCATTTGCTTTGTCTGTGTCGTCTGTTTCATTGTCTTTCAAATCCAGTCACCTATATGCACTTTCATTTGTTTGCTTGAATTAGCTTTTAAATTGTGCTTTTTATTTTATGTCATCTTTTGGTTTTTTGAATGACTGGCAATGTTCATATGGGCCAACAATACGAATCACATTAAAAGGCTTACGTTGAAGTGGATCACCCCCTTCCACTCCCCATCTGTTTCTCACCCTTGACACTGCCCTCTAGAGATGGCCACTGTTATTATGGTATTTCCTATTTGCTAGCAAATTAAATATTTATGCATTTCTCCTTTTCTTACACAAAAGGCGGTAAGAAAATGCTGCTTCTATTGCATTTTAACCTCTGCAATCTCAATTCAGGCCCTAGACCTCCCTCCCTCCTAGTTACAACAGTGATAGGATAGGCTGTAACTTGTCTCTGGGTGAGGTGATGCAGTAGGATAGTTAAAAGTGGCTCTGGAGAAGACTTCTGAGTCTTCCATCGACTGAATATGTGGCCTTGGGCAAGCGGCTTAACTTCTTGGTGCCTCAGTTTTCCCATATATAAAATGAGATAATTACTGAACTTATTTCATTCACTAATAGGGTGAAGTGAGACAGAAGGCAAACTGCTTAGAACAGTGACTGGCACGTAGTAAGCACTCCATGCATGTTAGCTATAATCATTATCTCTCTGCTATGGTCTAAATATGTATGTCCCCACTCAAATGCATATGTTGACACCCAATTTGAAATGTGATGGTATTAGGACCTGGGTGGGGCCTTTGGGAGGTGATTAGGTCATGAGGGTGGAACACTCACAAATGGGATTAGTGCCTTTATAAAAGAGACCCAGGGAGCTGCCTTGTGCCTTCCACCATAGGAAGAACAAAGAGAGGGCATCTTCTGTGAGCCAGGAAGTGGGACCTCATTGGGCACTGAATTGACTGATGTCTTGAGCCTGTACTTCCAGCCTTCAGAACAGTGAGAAATATATTTCTGCTGTGTATAAGCCACCTAATGTATGGTATTTTGCTAGAGCAGCCTGAGTAGACGAAGACACTCTCCAATCTAACTTTCATTCTTTTTAGAAGTATCTCAAAAAAACATATTGCTTTTGTCTCAAAGACATTCATTGCTTACAGAACAACTGCAAACACCTTAGCCCATCATTGAAGACATTCTGGGATCTGGCACAAAACAAGCTCTCTCCCCACATCTCGTTTTCTATTCATTTGACACTCCAGCTATAAAGATATACTGGTTTCTCACATATTGCTTACTCCAAAGACCCTGATCTTTATTTTTCTGATTTGTCAGGAAAAAAAAACCCTTTTTTCATTCTCTTCCTGTGGAAATGCTATAGATTTTAAAAATCTATACGAAATACCATCTAATCCAGGAGGCCTTTCAAGAATTCCTTACTTTCTCAGAGCTAATCACTCATTCCTGTGGGCTTTTCTCAAAACTCTTTGCATTCTCTCCTTAGTTTCTTAATCTTCATATGCCTGGAATTCTAGTTTGTTTCCAAGTCCATCTCTTTTTTTAAAATTGAGAGTTCTTTAGGGCAGAGATTTTTGCCTGTGTCTCCTGCCCCCTTTTCTTCTACCCTCTTATGCCTCTGTGCCTGGTTCTGAAAGCTTTTTGGGCCTGTTAGATTCATCAGCCCTGAGGGGTGGAAAGGTCTTTAAGAACCATTATAATCAAACAAGATATGATTTGCTAATGATTGTTGCATATAGTAAGTACTCAGTAAAATCTAAGTGTTATTGATAATAAGAATCTTAGCATGTTACAATTATTGGCCCAACATCCCATTTATTTTCTAGAATCTCTGGGTATAGCATCCCTAACTAGCTGCTATCCTCATATTTGAACCCTCTGGAGCTGAGGAGTTTATCACAGCCTGAGATAGCCACGTAATACTCATAGGTATCAATGTGTGTTAAAAAGTTTATCTCTACAGGAAGCTGAATCCTGTCTCTCTGAAGCCTTTCCTAAAACTCTCTCTCTCTCATTCCTTATATATCTATCAAGCACTAACTGTGTACTAGATATTGGGACCTATGTTCATACAATTTTTACTGTTCAAGCACATAAATCAGTCAGTTCTGCACCTTGTAAGACACTCTGATGAAAGGATGAACTGGGCAAGGAACTGGCTGTTATTATCAGACCACCAGAATCCAATTTCCTCTTTCCCTTACCCTCCAATCCATCTGCACACTGTGGCCTTGGCAAGCCACGGAGCCAGGAATGAATTCTCTGTTTTGGAAACAGAAGTAGGTTCAGCAGATGTTGGGTGCCAGAGGAGAAAATCCTGCAACCTCTTTATGCTGAGGTCAGAAGCCAGGTCTTCTCACAGACACTGGCTGGGCCATAAGCCAATCAGCAGAGGCCCAGAGTGGGGCAGAGCATCCCTTGCTTAAGTATGGGCACAGGTGACTGGAGAACTGAGGGGGCATTCAGTGATGTTTCTCAAGGACACGGAAGAAAATTTTTGGCATTATGACACATGTACACACATGCACATACATATGGACATGAGCACACACGTGCGTGGTTGCAACTTTACTCAGTTCATATTCTTTTAATGACTTTATTTCTAAGTTTTTCCTAATTTGCAATTCAACCAAGTGTCTGTTAAAATCAACTATGTTCCCAGAAAAGGAGATGAGGCTAAAACAGAGAAAACAATTGGAGGTCAATCAATAGCTAAATAAGATAGTATTAACTCACGTTATCCTCAGAAAAGGGGTCCTGGGAAGATTTCTGTGGGTTGGAGATATCAGGAAGGGTTTCATAGAAAAGATGAAATTCAGTCTGCTTCTTAAGGGTGAGCAGGACCAGATTTGGGAGTTGTCAGTTGTAGGTGGGGTGGGATTAGAAAAAGCACAAAGGTTGGAATACACAAAACTTGCACTGAAAATAATTAGGCAGCCTTGCAATGTCACAGGTGACATTGGCAAAGGGAAAATGTATCTGTGTGGGACCAGATGGAGTCACCTCCACTGCTCCCATCTAATCATGCTTACCCCTCAAAATAAACAAAGTAAGGGCTCCACTTATGATTTGGTGTAGGAAGGAGAAAGGGGAGATTTTCTCATGAGGACAGGACAGTTGTTTCTCTGTTCGAGAGCAGATTCTTGCCTCACCTTGGTTCTGCATTGTCTTTTACATTTAATTAGATCTCCAGATTGAACTTTTTGAATAGCCAAATGACAAGACAAGATGATGTGCCAGGGTGGAAAAGAGACGGGAAAATAAATCAGAAGAAAGAAGAATTAGCTACATGAAAAGTCAGAGAAACAATAACGACAGCAACAAAAAGTAGCATGTGTAAAATGCCCTTCCACCCTGGGCAGAAAGGAGCCATACCAGTTAGAGAGAGAGAACATTTCATTGTGATCAAGCAGGGAGAGCAATGGGGAGGGTAGCTCCAAATGCAGTTGATGATGCAGGAAAAGGTGCGAGGCCTTGAAGGCATGATAGGGAGGATAATGAGAGGGGAGGAGGGGCCATGAAAGAACAAATATTCCATGATGCATTTCCAGTTGGAGGTTATGTAACAGAGAATGGGATGTATTCCTGATCAGGGAGTGGGGGCTGGAGGGAGGGAATGGAAATTATAGGACAGTAGAGATAGGCTGGCACACAGGCGTGAATCAATGTAAGACTTGCTACTTTAGTATTTATTTATGTTAAAAATAAGACACCAGACTGCTAGCACTTCCAGGAATAGACAGTTTACTCCACTGTGTCTTAGTCCACATTGCTTTTGCAGTCTGCGAATTGCTCATCTTTTTATTTGAGCTGGACCTTTAAAAAGTCTCCTCCCCAAGTGCCCTTCCTTGGGTCCACAGGATAAAACCCATCACCATGGGCTTCTGATTTTTGCCTTTACCTTTTCAGTTCCTATGTGAAAACCTGCTTCTTTCTGGTCCTCAGCAGAGATTGTAGTATCTGCCCTGTGTCCATCATTATCTCTCTTTCCCCAAAGCCCTTGCATCTCTGCACAACACCCACCCTGCTCTGCTGGGGTTGAAATTGGTCTGACACATGTCAGGGTCACCCCTTGGATGACGAACTCTCTGAGGGTAGAAACCATGCTTCAATGACCTCAGTACTTTTACAAAGTCCTGAGAACTGAAAAGGCTGAATAAACCATAAAATGAGAGTTTTCTGGCGAATCTTGAGTTTGACCTCACAGGGAGGAGGGTATAATGGATGCAAGTATGTGGATTTACCATGGGCTGCCCCTGTGGAGACAGAATTCAGAAGAATATACACAACAGCCCATTTCTTCACGTTTGTGTTGCACCTTCCAATTTATCTAGACCCCCAGAGAGTTGAGTGTTGGGGTGGGCCATTCAGTCAGGATCTCTGGCTGTGTTCTCATGGCCACCCTGTCTAGAGGTGTCAGCTCTGTCCACCTGGACTTTCTCCCTTGTCTCTTTCTCATGGCCTCTTCATCCTATGTATCCTTCCTCAGATTTTTCTGTCCTCCCCCTCAGTCTCTGCCAAAGTTCATCAAACATTCAGTTCTATCTAGCTGTGCCTTGGATTGTCTTAGAGGTGGCATTGGACTTGCAGGTAGAAAATCTACAAGGTGAGATTTTCACTTGACCTTCTCACATGTGTGCTGTGTGTCTATGTACTAAAAAGATTGGTTACCTCTATTACCTTGAGTCATATTCCCAATGACCTCAGCCTTGGTGTATGCCATGTTCTAGGAAGATATGGGGAAGACAAGATAAAACCCATCATCATGGGCTTCTGATTTTTGTCTTTACCTTGTCAGTTCTTATGTAAAAACCTGCTTCTTTCTGGTCCTCAGCAGAGATTGTAGTATCTGCCCAGTGTCCATCATTATCTGCTTGTATTTCTGTTTTCAGAGCTGGAAAAATTAGCAATGACTTTCCAAGGCCACCAGGTATGACCTTGAAAGACCAGCAGGAGTGGGGGACTGGGTCAGGGTAGTCATGAGTATCACTTGCATCATCCAGACTTTTATCATGGCTACTTACTAAGTATCTGCCTGAGCTATTGGATTTTAATCCCCTTTCTCTGTTTCTTCCTAGTCCGTGGGGAATGAACAAATGACAAAGGGAATGGCCTATGAAGGAAAAATTACGATGCTGAGAATTTCCCTAAGGAATTTAGACCATGTCATGTTTACAGACAGCCCTGGATTTAACCTGGGACTGGGACTTGTGGTACCTTTATCAACTGGGCAACCTGGGATGAGTCAGTCTCAAGGATCATACTTTCTCATCTGTCAAATTGGGCTGAAGATCCTGGTCTACCCCTATGGGTTTACTGTCAGGGTCAAACAACATGAAAAGATGTGTATGAAAACATAAAAAGTAATGCTACATTTATTCCTGATTAAAATCGTGTGTCCACCTACCCCCAGGCCCTGCCCCACCGCCTACCTCCCCACCCCACAGCATTATTATGCTGCAGGATGGCTTTTGGCTTCTGAGGAGAAAGGATGTCAGGGTGCCCTCACTTCCAAGAGTGAGCTGCACTGCCCTCTAGTGACAGTATCTTGCCTAGTGACAGGCTTGCAGGTGCCTGTGTCCTCTCCTCTGGACAACTGGTGGGGAGAACAGGTCATTTTTTTTGGTAGGATTGTTTCTGACCAATCCTTCCTTCTGTCTTGCCTCAAAATTCTCCACATTTTGGATATGGGCAGTAACTGATGCCCATTTTCTTTAATATTTTAAGAGCAATACATGTTTGTCAGGAGTCTATTATGGATAAGGGAGTATGCCAGGTAGTGAGATGCCATTCTTCCCCCTCCATCTTCTGCTTATCTCCCTTAGGAGGGCCAATTCGGCAGTATGCCAGTCTTCTGGAGACTTCCCAGGGATGATTGCTGAGCCCTTTCTCCGCCTGCGAAAAGGACTCAGCAGGACCACGGGGACTGCCTGATAGTTTTCTCTGTGCCCCATGGTGTCCAGCATAGAGCAAGCATGGAACAGGCATTCTGGAAAGTTCTAGTAAGTGAATAGTTAACCTTTAGAAAAGTTCTAGTAAGTGAATAGTTAACCTTTTTGAGTGCTTTGCTTGGATAGAACCTGAGATTCTGTAATATGTGTTCACTTGTTTGAGAGTCACTGCAGTAGAGAGGTTAAGAGTCAGTTTTTAAAAAAATGATGAGCCTCCAGTCCCCAGACAAAAAATGGGTATAAGGAAATGCTTTCCTTAACAAGAGGGTCCTAAGAACTAAATGAGATCATGTATGTGAAGTGCTTGGAAAATGACAAGCATGCAGGAAGAGGACCCTTTGGAGGTTTGAATCAGTTTGACACACTATAGGGACCAATTCAGCCAACATGGTGGCTCTAGAAATCTGTGTGAAGGCAGCAGACAAGGTCAGAGAAGAGACAGCATCTACAGAGAGAACCACTGGGTGCCCATCTGTAAGCCAGATGTCTGGGACAGAGGATTTCCATGTATAGTGAGGTCTCAGCTTAAGATCCTGTGAAGTAGAGGTAACAAGTACTCTTTCTTCTCAGGATAACTGTCTTTGCTGGGAAAAGGAGCCATCCCAACTCCCAAGCCCTTGAATCTTCAAGGAGTCTAGTGCATGTCTTAGTTAAGGGACTTAGAAGAGGAGGCCACTTGAAGACAAAAACTTTACATTGATAATGGGTTTGGGAGAGTGACAATCAGGACTCTTGAAAACAGGAATGGAAGCCAGTCTTTGTGGGACACATCCATCCCTGGGCAGCCCTGGGAAGAGGAGCTACAAGAAGATCCTTCTTTCAGATGTCCTCTCCCTTGGCAACCCTTGCAGGGTGGTGAACCCCTCTCACTCCCTGCCCTCCTCTCTTTCCCCATCCAGGCTTTCAGGAGGAGGAAGGTTTCTGAGTCAGCAGCAGCATCACCACCTAAATGTTCTCTTCTGCTATTGTTCTTGAGAAGGAACACTTAAGTAATAGAACTGATGATACGTAGAAATCAGCAAAAGTAATCTACCCCTAAGGAAGGAACCAATTGTCTGATTTCGACACCAGGTCTCTCATCTGCTTGTTCTCGGTGCTATAGTCTAAATTTGACCTTTGGAGATTGAAAGTTGTTTGTGGAGGGATGGAGTGTGGGCACGATGCCTCCAGGGCAAGGTCTATGGACTGAGAACAATGACCTGGCTCTGTCTCTGTGCTGTGCATTGAAATTGAGGCACAATAGACACTCCACATTCAAGGCTAGTTCTTGCACTTCCACTCCATGCTGGAAGCAAGTCCTCAGCATGAAGACAGGGAGGAGGCTGACGTTGCCACTCTTTGGTATGAACTGTTTTGATCTCAGCTTTCAGCATTTTTACCTGCCCCCAGCAGGTGGGAGGAAGCAGAGAATGTTTGGAAGGTTTTTCCAAACCTTGGGGAAAGCAACTCTCCCAAAGGATTGCAAAGAGACAGGGGATCGTATTCTTGTGAAGGTGAAGACAAAAGTATTTGGTAATGCAAGAATATTATTGGTTGATTCGGGGGTTTAGAGGACCCTGAGTCAGCTACTGAAATCAGCCCCATGCTTGGATGCCAGGCCTGCCAGATGGGGTGTGGGAGAAAGAAGGGGAAGGAGGGACTTCTGTCTTCTTCTGGACTAGGGCGTGAAAAAGCAGATTTCAGGGATAGAAGGAAAGGGCAGCATCAAAGGCAGACCCTGTTCCTTTTACAAGCCTAAGTGTCAGCCTTTGAAATGAGGCCAGGCAAGTTGTTCTGGACATTTCTTCATAAGGTAAGGTTGATCTTATGATAACTTGTAACCCAGCCGAGAATGGAAAGATGGAGAGACTGGGAGGAGCTCAGTGTCTAGAAAGGCCATGGCCATATGCCCAACAGATGGTCACATCCCCAAGTTCCCACCAGAGGTAAGGGGGCATCACAACAAGCATGTGCACAGAGTAGAGGGATTGAGGAGAAGGCAGTATTCTGAGATTTTCATGCCACCTGCCTTTGCATGGGCCATTTCTTCTGCCTGGAGTGTTCTCTCCTTTTCTGTTTAGAGGATTACTAATTTTAGGTTTCTAAAAATGTTAGGTCTGGATTGTTAGGTCAGTAGATTGGTGTGCTGAGCTGGTGGCGCAGGTAAGATGCAAAAAATTGCACAGAAATTAGATTGGAAGAGATGGTTTATTTAAAAAATAGATTAAAGAGAGAGAGAGAGAAGGGGGATCCAACTCCCCCAGATTGGGGAGGGGACCAGAGCTTACAGAGAAGTATGGCCCCCACTGTTTGAGGTTGAAAGCTTTTTAAACCTTTCCTTTGGTGTGGGGGTAGGTCATTAAGGTGATTGGGTGGTAGTCTGTTTTAAGTTATCACAAAGGGGCAGGCAGATGGGTGGGTTCATTGCATAACTGTTGCCATGGAGATGGAGTCTGTCTGTGTCACTGGGTCATCCTGGTTCTTTATGGCTAAAAGACAAACTTGAAGTAGAAAAATAAACATTATAAAGCAGGCTTGGGGAAGGAGGTTGTAAATTATCAATAGCTATCTCTGGGAAAATTGTTCTGTCTTTGACTAATGACTAGAAGGTAAATTAAAGTGAACTGCTAGAAAAACATGACAAAGCTAAGCAATATTAAATTGGTTGTTCTTTGGCTAAGATTCTTTCTCTTTCTTTCTTTCTTTCTTTCTCTCTTTCTTTCTTTCTCTCTTTCTCTCTTTCTTTCTCTCTCTCTCTCTCTCTCTCTCTCTCTCTCTCTTTCTTTCTTTCTTCTTCTTCTTTGTTGGAGTCTCACTCTGTTGCCCAGGCTAGAGTATAGTGGCATGCTCACAGCCACTACAGCCTCGACCTGCTGGGCTTAGGTGATCCTTCCGCCTCAGCCTTTCAAGTAGCTGGAACTACAGATGCATGCCACCATGCCTGGCTAATTTTTTTGTGATTTGTTGTAGAGACGAGGTCTCACCAAGTTACCCAGACTGGTCTCAAACCCCTGGGGCTCAGGCAATCCTCTCGCCTCAGCCTCCCAAAGTGCTGGGATTACAGGCTGAGCCACTGCACCCGACCAAGATTATTTCATTACATTTTCCACTTTGGCATTTTACCCTTTCAACTAACTATGCTTCGAGAGCAGCTCACAGATCACCACCTCTATGGAATTCTCTATAGGCAACATAATTCACTCTTTCCACAGCATTTGATAATACTTTTATTCATAATTCCGTAATATTCAAAATTTTCAACTTTTCTAAGGGTTAGTTTAAGGGTTAGGGTTAAGATTTAGGATTAAGGTTAGTGTTAGGATTAGGTTTGAGTTAGGAGTTAGGGTTATGGTTAGGGTTAGTGTTATGCCCTAGATTAAAGTTAGGGTTAGTACTAAGGCTAGGGTTATGATTACAGTTAGAGTTATTGTGAGGGTTAGGGTTAGTGCTAGAACTTGGGTTAGGATTCTACCTAGGACTAGGGCCAGGCTTAAGGTTAAAGTTAGAATTAGTCTTATGGTAGGGCTGGAACTTGGGTTAGGGCTAGGGCTAGGGCTAGGGCTATGGTTATGGACTGGTTTCTGTTTGGGTTAAGTTTAGTGTTATGGGTTAGGAATAGGTCTAGATTTAGGTTTAGGCTTATAGGTAGGCTTAGGTTTATGGATTATTGGTAGATTTGGTATTAGATTTTAAGGGATAGGGCTAGTGTTATTGTTAGTATTCTCCAAATTGTCAATAATTAAATTAATATATTTCACTAAATTTTGAGCCTGTTGATTCTGTGCCTTTAAGTACCCACCTTATTGCACCTAGTAATTTACTAATTCATTCAACAGATGTAAATTGAGATTCAGAAAGATAGGCTGTCAGGTAGCATAAGGATGAGGTTTAGTGGAATAATTCAGGGTAAGTGCCATCAAGGTAAGACTCCATGCCTGGGTTTTGGGTGAAACAAAAGCAAGAAAGTGTCCATGTCCCAGCAGAACTGGGCACCAGCTAAGCTAGCAACACAGGCATCTGGATTGAAATGGGTCTCAGGGAGGAGAATTGGTTGTGGGAGCAAGGCAGAGCTCAGGCAGAGTTGAGCATTGGATCTGAGAAGGGCTGGATGCTAACTGAGTCCCATGCAAATTGAACTAAAGGGGCCTCTGGGAAGTACTTTCATGGAAACCACTTCTGGTATCCTGGCTTGGGACCATGCTGAATCTGCCACAGGGGCTATAGCCTTGAAGTGTTCTCAGTTGAGTTAGAGGGTTGAGGGTATAATGAACAAATGAGCCAATGGGTCAAACTCCTGACCATTGCTTTGTCCCCTTTTCTTCCTAAAGGGAACACAGGCATAGCTATTCCAGTCTCCTAACCCAGAGCTGGGCAGCATCAGCATCTGATAGAATCCTGAGATAATCTGTCTCATGCCACTATTAGATATTAGGTATTTTATGCATAGAATTGGGACATGAAACTTGGTGCACA
Organism: Tarsius wallacei; assembly: GCA_963574415.1. Taxonomy (NCBI): domain Eukaryota; kingdom Metazoa; phylum Chordata; class Mammalia; order Primates; family Tarsiidae; genus Tarsius; species Tarsius wallacei. The sequence goes on from CAUYQG010263793.1 coordinate 97,528, forward strand.
GATCCAATGCACCATCCACACATATAATGCCTTGTCCTCTGTATTCCAGAGAGCCTACCTGTAGTTTTTAAATTCAAGAGCGTTTCTGTACCTTTCATCTTTCCATAGAGAGCATGACATAATTTATTCCTCCCAGAAAAGACTCCTGGGAGAAATTCTGCTTCTTAGTCATGGGTTGGAGAAAGATGGGTTAGAGTTCAGGCATGAAAAAACAAACATGTCCATGAGTGGTGTTTAGTCAACATGAAAACAACCAGAAAGTGATCTGAAAAGTCAATCAATCATAAGTCTTAGTATAACGACAGTTCAGTTGCTAGCATCCCTTTGCAAATTCTCATCTCATAGAAGAAGTTTTCACTCAAAATTTGAGTCTTTGTTGGGTGAGTTCAGATGTGATCGAGCCTCAGTTTCTTCATTCATAGAAGAGGAAAAATAATGCGGTCTTGACAGCATGGGAGCTCTTATGAGCATGATAAACATCCCTGGGGGTCTACAGCACACTCTTCCCTTTCTAGACATACGCTCCCACCTCCTTTCTGTTGGGAAGTACTCACTATTCTGTCATGTGGCTCTAATGGGAGCCACCACATCTATGTAGAACCTATCCCTGGCCATAGATGATGGGTCAAGTAGTGAGCTCAAGTCAATTCAGTTCAGTTTTGCTGCCAAATGGGATTACTTCATATTTGCATTTTTTAAAAATTGCTTTTAGATTTCCAGGGCACTTCAGACTTTGGAATTTTGAACAGTGGAATGTGCGATTATAGACAATTGAGTCTAGGCATGCTTGGATTCATGCACGTCTATCTTCTCTATCAGAATGTGAATTTTTTGAGGGCAGGAATGAATACCACTTCTGGGGTCCTACAATCACCTCAGGTTTAGTATGTGGAACACTGCACCTAAGTGGGGAGTGAGAAACATGAAGTAGGGAAGATACATGAAGTAGTGAAGGGCCAGGAGAACGTGAAACTAAAAATGTAACTGATGTCTTCTTTCTCACCTATTCCTCCACCTGTGCCTTTTGTTACCTTCTCAGTCATCCAACCTGGAAATCTAGGCCACTTGCACTCCCACCCTCCCTTATCCCTCCACATCCAATACATCTCCAAGTCTTGCTGATTTTACCGCCTAAATATTTCTTGAAGTTTCCCCTTCTCATCTCCTTATGGTTTGAGATCATCTCTTGCCCAGAATTGAAATAGCCTCTGAATTGGTCTTATTTCCTCTAGTTGTGTCCCTCTCCCATCCCCATTCTGTACTAGCCCTGCTAGAGTGATTTATCAGTAGTGCAAATCTGAACATGTCACTCTTGTTTAAAGTTTTCCCCATGGCTTCCCACTGTTTGCAGGATGCCATCCAAGCTATATGACACAGCACAGATCTGGCTTAACTCCCTGCACACACGTTGCTGTTTCACGCTTCATGTACTTTATCATGCTGGTGCCCTCCCTCCGTTTAGTATATCCATCCTGTATTTCTTCACCTTTCAGCCCCATCTCAAAGTTCAACTCCTTGAGGAGCCTTCTCTGTACTGAGCAGGGAACAGGGAAGTGGGAAGGGTGTTCCAAGATATCCTATCTCTCTATTTGTGTACTTTTATTACACAATTTATGATTTTGTATCGAAAATATCTTCATATCTGTCCCTCCAGCTAATCTGCAAATTCTTTAAGAATCAGGACTATGTCATGTTCATCTTTGTAGGCTTAGCTCTTAGTGCATGATTGGAACTGAGTAGATGCTTGAGAAATACTGAATGTGAGAAAGATTCAGACACATCCGGATTTGTCTGGGAAACTGGTGAGGTGGATCTACCAGAAGTCTGTTTGCATGGAGGTTCAGTAGACCCTAGAAAAGAACCTCAATATGTGTCCGCTGATAGGGTTCAGATACAACTGGCCAAGTGTCTTAGCAAACTAGCAGGATTGTTTTATAGAAATCAGTGTGTGGCAGAGTCAAGGGGGCTTCTGAGAGAAGTTATCCTGAAGTATGATGAGTTTAATCCTGGGGGAGACACTATTGTTAGAGGGAAAACTTGGTGGCTGTTACTTGAAGTTACCTTTGATTCAGTGCTAATACATGTCCTCTGGAAGAAAAAGTGATTCTAACTGACAAGAAAAAAGTTTGCTTCAGCAAACTGTGAAGATTAGGGCACAAACAGCACTGCTATGGGAGGCCTCACAACAATGCCCCATGAAGGAGAAAGAGCCACTTCTAACTCCTGCATCTCATTCCCAAATTTGCCTTGCGGTGCAGCATTGGAAAAGAAGGTTTGGGACATTGATGGTTGTGTGTAATGGATCAGTGACCATCATCAGGAAAGAACTGCAGAGCTCAGGAGAAAATCAGGTGAGACTAGTATGTCTGGCAGAAGATCACCAAGCAGGGCAGAGAGCAGCCATGGTAGGGACCACCAGCCCAGCAGAGCTGCAGTGACACCTGTGAAATGAAGTTACTCTAGGGCAGACATAAGGCACCCCCTGAGGGTTTACACAAAAACTTGGGGCACCTTTGGAGAAGGCTATATGTTGGGTGTGGATTGGAGGAGTGGAGTGGAAGAGATAGGGACATTTGGGTTACTCTTAGTGAGATTGCCAATCTGTATTGATAGACTGAAAGGCTGAAGAAATTAGATCTAAAATAGAATTAATATATACATAGGCACATCCATCTGGCCTAGAAGGTGGGTTTGTGGCTGGGGGAGGGCGTACTCTACTGTTAGGAGGCTGAATTTTGTCCCTCCAAAATTCATATGTTGAAGTCCTAACACCCAGCACCTCAGAATGTGACCTTTCTTGGAAATAGGATCTTTGCAGATGTAATTAGTTCTGATGAGATCATATTAGGGTAGGGCAGGCCCTTAATCCAACAGGACTGATGTCCCTATAAAGGGGGGAAATTTGGGCACAGACATATGCATAGAGAGAAAACCATGTGACTGTAAAGGCAGAGTTAAGGATGATGCTTCTACAAGCCAAAGAAGGCCCAAAACTTCAAGTAAATCACTAGAAGCTAGAAGACAAGCATGGAACTCATTCTCCCTCACAGTCCGCAGAAGAGACCAACCCTGCCAGTCCCTGGATCTCAGACTTCTTGCCTCTGGAACGGCAAGACAGTAAATTTCTGTTGTTTCAGCCATCTACTCTGTGGCCCTTCATTAGGCAACCCTAGAAAACTAATACATCCCCATAGGCATGGTTAAGACTGAGCTCTTTGGGGTGGGAACCTCACTCAGCTGAGCAGGGTCACAGTAAGGAATTGTGGGGGCCAGTCTTCCTCCTCTGCACAGGTGTTGGAGTGGGAGTGCCAGAAGATTCCAAGTCAGTCTTCATTGCCCTCTCAAGACATAGATTTGCTGACAGTGTGTGTGAAATCCCGAAATCCCATTTTTTCATATTCAGTCTGGAGTCAGAGCCCAGGAGGTGCCCTTCAGGAGCAATGTGTGCAATATGCTTTACATGTCAGAATTAGCCAAGAAGCGAGCTGCTGTTGTCTGTTTTCCAAAGCACAATTCCCACTGCTGGCCCATCTGACAGGTGCTCTTGTAAGAAAGGAAAGCTATGTTTCATGCTTTTGACCACCTAGAGACTCATCCAGAAAGAGTTGTTTTAGTCTCTACTCAGGAGGACTGTATCTTTAGAAATGCCAAGCACACCCCCAAACAGGTTGGAGACCCTTCACAATACAGACACTTCACAATGCAGAATAACTTATTTGAGCACTCCATTAATTACCAACCATCCTTCTTCTCTGTTGGATTTCTGTTTGCAGACATGGGTTTGAGATGTCAGCAGGAATTGTGAATGTTGAGTGTGTGTGTGTGTGTGTGTGTGTGTGTGTGAGAGAGAGAGAGAGAGAGAGAGAGAGAGAGAGAGATGTGAAACGACTGACCATGTATCTTTGATGGCTTCCCAGACAAAATAGCCAGTATTTTCAGATTGCCATGAAAACTGTAGTATTTCAAAATCATTGCCAGGGAAAATTTGAAATTTATTAGGAAAAACAGAAAATGAGAGGGTTGTAAAACTCAGGGAGTAAATCTGACATTTTGAGGCCAGTAACTACTTCCATTTGATGCACTAACAAGAACCATCAAGTATCCTGTGTTTTGGATTAAACAGATTGCTCTTGGTGAGGTAACATTCCCCCAGAGATACCAGGGAATAACCCTCATAACCCTTAAGGGCAGACCTGTAGCTCACATTTGAAGCACCCTCTGTTAGCCTCTGTTCCACCAATGAGGAAAACAAATTCATCTAATCCAGTGTGTCCAGGTGGGATTTTTCTCTCCTATCCACCAACTATATACTTTTTTCTATCTTCCTCTTTTCCAGTTTCTTGTGGAGCAGGGGATGTCGTTCATAAGACACAATAAAGAAGCAGAGTGTTATGAGAGGCTATCACGATCAGTAGGGAAGAGGGTTATTTTTTGTGTGTAGATGCTTCAACCTGAGTAATTGTTTCTTCTTCTTAATGCTAAGACTTAAATCCTTTTCCTGTGATACTGACGAATAAGACTCTGCCAGGGTAGAGTAAGAACAGAAGTTCATATCTTAGGGTGAGGACTCTGCAGTTTGTAGCATCTTTCTAGATGGAATAGGGCCATGGGCGGGATGGGGGCCGGGGTAGAAGAAGGAGGGAAGTGAGCATAAGAAGATACCTGGCTCCCCACTTGAAAAGGACCTGTATGATCTGGGAGGCAATTATTTGAGAAAAATCAAGAAATGTTTTGTTCCGTACTCCTGATCTCTAGTCAATTACTGGGAAGATTGTTCCCTTTGGAGGCAACAGACACTACTGAATGGCCTTCTGGACACTGGGGGGCATCAGCAAGGGCCCTTAATCCCCCTCCATTGGAACTGGATCCCAATTTGACATTTGCTTGAACCAACTCTTTTGTGAATGAGTAGATCCATTTGTGCGGGATGCTCTCTCTGTAGAACTGTTTGTATTTAGAATATTTGAGTTTGAACTGTTAGCTTATCTAGATATTAGGCCTTCCTACTATAGTCTCCCCTATAATCTCTTCAAAAATAAAATTAACAACTTCTGATGGAGCAGAACAGTGGCCAAAAACATGAACTCTAGTGTCAGATTGGTTGGATTAATAATGCCAGCTGTGTCTCTTTCTAGTTCTATGACCTGGGTGAGCTACACACACTTTGCCTCAGTTTTTATAAAATAGTGGTGTTAGTGATACTTACCATCTAAGATTATTGTGAGAGATAGATGAGTTCATATACACAAAAAACAGAACACTTTCTGGAACACCGTGAACACTCGATAGTTAATGTATATCATCATCATCGTCGTCGTCATCATCATCATCATCAATCATCGTCATCACTCTATGACCAAGATTTAAGAGGCTGAAAATATGTCATCACTGACTATCATCCCATTTTGCTGTGATTACACATGTTCTTGAGGGTGAAAAGAGATATGCTTGGGTGGAATGGTTGACTGCACAAGTGTTCACCAACATCCAGTTCACTTCTTTTAGGGACATGGAAGACTTCTGCTTGGGACATGGATGGGGCTGTGTGAGTAATTCTGGACAATGAAATGTGAGTGGATATGATTTATGTCACCACTTCTGGACTGAGACAGTTAAAAGCCCAAATATGATTTTTTCAGTTTTTTTTCCTTTGTCACAGCAACCAAGGTCATATGTTCCAGAAGCTGCAGCTGTTAAGTGGTGGGGCATCTGTTGGCCAGGGTTCTTAAGTGCCTGTGTGGAGCAGAGCTTCACCGACTCTTATCCATCTGTAGCTGAAACTTCCCTGATATAAAGTCACTGAGATTCAGGAATTGTTACCAAAGCACAGCAGAGCTCAATAGTTCTGTCTGGTCCCAGGTAAGCACCTGGGAACAGTTCAGAAATGCAAATCCTCAGGCTTTGCCCCACACATACTAAGTCAAAGACTAAGGGTTGGACCAGTAATCTGGGTTTTAAGAGCTCCCTGAGGTAATTCTAACACAGCTCAGGTTTGAAAACCACTGCTCTAACTTCTAGAATAAAGCAGGTGGCAAAGGCCTGAGGTGAGATCCCACTCAGCTTCCAGCTACCCAGGGACCTTGCCCCATAGCCACCAGGGTTTGGGATGATCCATTCTACTTTCCATTGATAGAGATATATAAGCATCAACTACCTCAGAATATCTAACAAGAAACATACCAAAGCTCAAGGTATTTACCTGAAGTTAACAAACCACCTGGAAAGAAGTTCAGTTGTTGCTTTCAGGCAAATGCTTATTAGTTCTTCTCAGGTATGTCTGAAACCATCAGGTTTATTGGACTTTCTCAATTTTTGCTTTACAGCCCCTCTTTAAAGCAGGGAAGAAAAAGTCTGATGAGTTTTATTTTACCCAGGAGGAGAGTGAGGCTCTAAGTGGTGAATTTTTTTTAAGTGGTGCAATGTTTTTATCCACAGCATGAAGACATAGCTGGGCACTGCATATAGCCTTAGGGCTGCACATCACACGAGTAGATGCTCAGTAAAAGGTTGCAGAAAAATCAAGATATAGACACTTGCTGGCCTAAATATTGCTTCTCTGAGCTTAGCTTGGTCTCAGTCTATGCCCATTGCTGTTCCTGGGCAGGTCCCACAAGAACTAGTGTGTACGTGTGTGGGGGGTGGTTGGGGGGTGGGAGGGACACGGCTAAGGGTAGACACAGGAGGAGCAAAGCAAAGCGCTGGGAAGGGACAATCTGATCCGCCCCCCCATCCTCTTAACTCAGCTGAGCTGTCTTAAAGTAAGAGCCTGTGGTCAGCAGAGGGCAGTGTTGTTCTAACAAATACTTCAGTAATGGCTGATGAGGACTGCTCACTCACCCACGCTTTGGCGGCACTGATGGAATTGACCATGCCCCGAGGCACTGGTGGAGCTAAGAACAAAAACAGAAAAAAAAGGTGGACACTTATATACTCATTATATATACTGGACATTTTTTGCATAAATCTTTCCATTTTTCTGGCCGAAAAATTTTATAACAAAATGTTGGAAGGAAAAAGAGGATGGAGCCCTAAATTGTGCCTACCTCAGCCCTACTGCTTGAGGTAGCTTACCCATCTGGGTCCAGACTCGTAGCCATTAGGGGCAGTGACATTGGTCTTCACTGAGCATCTTAGTTTTTTTAATCTTTATTTTTAGAGGCGGCATCTCACTCCGTTGTCTACGTTGGAGTGCAGTGGTGCAAGCATTGCTCACTGCAGCTTCGAACTTCTGGGCTCAAGTGATCCTCCCACCTCAGCCTCCTGAGTAGCTGGGACTACAGACATGCACCACCATGCTCAGCTCTGAACATCTTATTCTTGATATTCATCATATTCTGGCTGCCCACCAGCTCTCTTCCTCACTTGCTCTCTTTCCTTCGCTGCCTTTCCTCTATCTTCCTCTCTCTTCTCCCCCATACAATCCCCTCTATTCCCGTATCTAGGTGTGAGTCAGGCAGATGGCTCATGAGTTAAAAGGTTCAGGTACTAGGAACCAGGGAGTTAAGTGTGAAAGGCACAACAGATCCCATTCTTAAGAGTTTGTAGTCTTGGGAAGACAAATCCACAGAAGCAGAACTTAAAGAAGGAAGGTGGGAGAACATTTAAATCACGTGCTCTGTGCCAGAGGGTCAATGCAGGTTTGAATTCAAACCTTGGTAAAGGCTCTGTAGTTCTTCAGAGCTTCCTCATCATGAGCTTTCTGAAATGTACTTCTTCGATGTCTTCAAACATCCTGCAAGGTCTTCCAAGACAGCCCGTCGCTATACCCAAGAAACAAAGGGGTGGATTTCTTGATTTGGCTGTTAGCGGGCAGCTCAGCTCATTTGAAAGGTCTCAGACAACCCTTCTGGTGGTATCCTATAATCCATTCTTCTATCCCACTGAACCATTCCAAGGTTCTGTAACCTAAGGATTACCCAGATTTGGGTCAGGCTTCCTAGGATCACTCTAGCCAGAGGCAGAGCTCAGCTGGGTTCTAAATCAGCCTGGCTCCATGCACCCAGGCACTAACTTAGCCTTTTGAGAAGGAAGATATTTCCTACTGCTCTGCTGCCAGGAGCCAGGATGGCCCATCCGGAACTGGGTGCAGGGAGGTGAGAGACACCATTAGCAGCCGTGGCTACACTGGCATTAGGAGATTAATGAGCCTTTTTGAATAACAAATGTAGCTTCAGCCAACTGTTGGCAATTAGTTAGAGCAAAGCCATGCTGTGCCCAGGATCTGTCAGCTGGGACCTCCTAAGGGGCAGAACAGCAGGAAGGACTAGACCAGGGGGGAAAGAGTTGAAATTCCATCTTTCCCATTCTCTGTCAGGACTATAAGTCTGTGATGAACCTGAGCTACACCTTTTCGTGACCATATTATTCTGATATCACTCTGAGAGATATAGAAGGCAATGGAGGGTCTTGAGAGATCATCCCGTCTACCATTCTGCCTCCACTCAGAACCACATAGCAGTGCTTCACTCTACATAGGTCACCTCAGACCCTTGCTCCCAACGTTGGGGCCCAGAGCACATTTATTTCATTAAGTTGAGATCTTAGTGTTTATAATTCACTTCTCATTTATTTTTTCTTTCACTCAACAGTGCCTACTCTGCTAGGCAGCTGGAATCACATATATTGGTACACAGAGTGGTAAAAATAGCCTGTAGTAACCAGAGAGATTCCCTCAGGGATAGGAGGAGAAGCTTGAGGGAGGCAGGCTGGGTGCAGGCCTGCACCCCCCCACCCCCACCCCCCGCCGGCCCCGGGCTGCTGCAGGTTAGCAGCAAATGCTGCTTTTCTTCCCTTCCAGGAAGACCTTCCAAAGCTGCAGGCCCACAGCCAAGGCAGGCAGGGGGCAGAGAAAAGTAATGCTCACATCATCTTCTCCTTAAGAAAGAAAATGCATCTTAAAAGCAGTGGGAGCTAATTTGCTCTTCTATAATCAATCACCAGTATAGAAAACAAAAACACACTCTAGCAAACCCGGCATGGCTGAGAGGAGACACAAGGCAGGCAGGGAGGGAGGGGAACTCTGTAGAGAGGATGTGGAGAGGATGCCTTTCTCTTTATAGGTTTAATCAAATGAATCTTGAGGACATATGGCATATGCGTGTATATGTGTCAGGGTGGGGAGGTATGTATGTTGGGATTTATGTTTAAAGTGGTGCTAATCTTCTCTGAGCTTCCAAGCATTCTCACCCCCTGTCCTGCCTCTTTTTTGATTCCTATGTGGGTAGTGGGGAACTATATAGCTTCAGTTAAGGCGTCTTTACACTCCTACCTCTAGAAAATGATCAACATCCAGATGCCAGCCCGAAACAAGGAGCTTAGATTTACCTTTGCTGTTAAGCTCATCATTGGAAAACTGTTCCCCCCAGCCTCAGTTTCTCTCTCTGTAGAATGGGAAGATTCTCATTCTTCTTTCTCTGTTCCATACTGCTGAAGTAAAGAAAAGTGACAGTGTTACTAAACCTGGGTTAAGACAAACCATAGGAGAACCTGGTACTCTGGCTATTTCCATATGGATCTTGGGCTTGGAATGAGAACAGCTCAAGCTAGTGTTAAGCAGTGGCTGTGGAAAAAGAACCCCCAGGAATGCTTCCTTCCTTGCTGTTCAGAGATGTGCTCTCAGCCAGCTCCCTTTCTCACTTGTTCGCTCTCCTTCCCTGTCTTTTCTTCCTTTTTTTCTCCCTTCTCCCTTGTTCTCTTTCCTTTATCCAGAACATCAAGCCATGATGTTCTTTCTTTGGAAGTCTTTCCCTAGGAGGGTTCTCAGAGAGTGTAGTCAGAGATGTTCGCCCTCAACCAGCTTTCTCTCCTTCCCTTCTATTGTGACCATATTTTCCAGATTGGAAATTGGGACATAGCCTGACATCGGGTCAGAGTAATTGAAATATGGACATTTATGGGCATTCTGTAATATCACCCTCCCTATGAGCTTCCTCCTCTGCTCTGAGCTGCCTCCTCTGCTCTGCGTCTGTCTGCTCTGGGCTATAACTCCATGACCACATGATAACAAGTTGGGGTCAATGCCATGCCAAATATCCAGATGTTTAGAAATGTCCATATGGTATATTTAATGTTTGCAGTTTTGTTTATTCTAGGTGCCCTGTGGGCCTAATTTAGTAAAAACAAATAGATGAATACATAAAGAAAACTACAAACCAAGCCGAGTTGTTTAACATCTTGTTTTTAAAACAAGTTGTAGAGAGATTGTTTTTTTTCCTTTCTTCCTGCTGGTATTATTTTGGTTGTATGCTGTGAAGACATCACACAAGTCATCTCTGACTACACTCTCTGAGAACCCTCCTAGGGAAAGACTTCCAAAGAAAGAACATCATGGCTTGGGGTTCTGGAGTCACACCTCTGTGTAATAGTGAGTGGAGTCTCTGGTCCAAATTCCTCTACTCATCCTCATGTCATCTACTCATCCACCCACACACTTCCTCACCTACCCATCTGCTTCTCCTTCCTTCCCTCCGTCTCTCCCCTCCCTCTCTCCCTCCTTCCCTCCCTCCCTCCCTTCCTCCCTCCTTCCCTCATTTCCCCCTCCCCCTCTCCCTCCCTCCTTCCAAACCTATATGTCTAATACCCTGCACTGTGCTAGATACTAATGCTTGCCTTCTAGGACTCACAGGTTATTGGGTGAGACAGATGTGCACACAGCAGTTGTAGAACATGTTCAGGTACATTTCTTCCCCAGACCCATCTCTGGACATTTTCACCTTCTCTTCCTGGCTTCATGCCCCTTCCCCTCGCCAGGGTGGGATCATTGTCTCCTGAAGTTCAAAGAATACTAGAGGACTACTCCTTGGTGGCAGATCTCCTTCCCAAACAAGTATGGGTGACTGGAAGAAAGAGAGGTTTATAAGTAAAAGTTTGACTGATGTCCTTTTCTCCTCTCTCAAACTTATGATTAATGTCTCTCCACAGAATAGCAGCCCTCCTGCATGGAAAACAGCACACAGATGAAGTGGAGGACATTTCTTCCCTCAGAATGTCCTCCTTTTGCATCCCCACCCCCAGGTGGGAGCAGATGGAAAGGGAGGCAGAGCCACTTATTTATTTCAGTTCTGGCTGGTGTCTGGCCTGGTGGGAGAGCGTAACCAAGAGGAGAGAAGGCTTGTGACTTTTGGAGCTTAATTAAACATATTTACAAAGCCCATGCCTGGTTAGCTAGTGAGGCACGTTGAGACAGAGGATGGTACTGCATTATAAGATTAATAAACCAATTAAATAAAGGCTACAGCAGCCTGGTGGCTCCATTGGGGCAGGAGACAAGTTTGACAGCTGCTCTTTTTTGATGATTGCCACAAATTTCAGAAGAAAAGACAGCCTGGGCTTCCCATTCCGTGAGAGAATATCCCAGGCTGTTGTCCTGTCTAATCACTCAGACTGCTAGTCAAGTTGTTTTCCAAGCCTGTAGGTTGAACGTCTTGTTTAGTCAACTGGGAACAAAAGAAAACAAAAACTATTTCTACCCCTCTAATTGTAAACAAAAACAAAACAAAACCCCATGTATGAGACCAGTTCCAGCTCCTTTTCCCATCAATCCTGAGAGAGTGGTATAGGATAGGCAGTGGGATTCAAGGAGCCCCAGCAGGCAATCTGCAGAGGGGCCTTTTTGGGGAAGGCCCACCTCCCACTAGATAACAGTCTTCTGGTTTGTCTCCTGTCCCTTGCCCCCCTTTCATCAGTGTTAGCATGTTTCTCAACAGCTCTGGTTCTCGGAATCAAACCGCTGTTTGGAGTTTTACTTTAGGTTTAAATGACTTCCCCTCCACATTGCCTGGGACGTAGTTAGTAAAAACACGCCCTTATGCAAAGCACACAGAAGACCCTGCCTTTGTAAAGCAACAAAACAAGCACCTCTGCTCAGGGAGGGGCAGAGAGGAGTCTTTCCTCAAGACTGCCCACAAGCATTATATCTCAAGATGCCTCACAGGCGTGCCTCTTTCTTATCAAGCATGCCCCTTTCCTATCAGCTCCTGGGCCAGGGTTCAAGTAATCCTGCTCACAACCATGAAGGAGACCATGGACAGACAGGTCCCCCACACGGTAGGATGTGTCAGATAGGAGTCCACACCTTCGGTGATATCCAAAAACATAAGAGTGCATCAGGGCTTCTTCCCCTGGCTTGGCTGTGCCAACTGAGAACTTGGGTGTCTGGTGAGGCATCAGCTGCCTGGGTTTGGTTTTCACAGCTGTCAGACTGCTCTGATCAGGAGCTTGGAGGATGCTGAGACAGCCGGCCACGTTTCAGAAAAGGTTCTGGGGATTTCAGATGCTTCCGTTGGAAAAAAAAAAAAAAGGAGAAGGGGGGGGAATAGTAATGTAGTAAAATCAATTCTACCCATTTTATAAAATTGGCAGAGAAGCAAGGAGAATAATGTACTTAAAGAGTTCTGTATAAACATGAATATTTATAGTTATCAGGCAGTGCCTTCATTCTTTTTTGGAACAAAATAGGGAATGAATGAATCAGGCTGACCTTAGGACTTACCAATTGGGATCTTGGCAACTTGTTGAAACTCTCAGCGCTTCATTTTAAATGGGAATGACAATGCTTGGAGTCAAAAGTGTGGTCTTTGGCATCCTGATCAGGCTTTGTCACTTCCTAGCTGCTTAACCTCGGAAGATTTATTTAAGCCCTGTTTTTCTTATCCACAAAATGAGGATGATAATAACTCCTACCTCATAAGATTATTCTAAGGACTGATTATGATCATTTATGTAAAGTTCCCAGCTCAATGTCTGGTACATAAATGCTTAGTTTAATAATCATCATCATCTATAATAATAATCCTGATTTTTCTTATTAATAAATGTGATTATATAAAAATCATCCTGCACAGTATCTAGCACATGGAAGCTATTTAATAAATAAAGGTCTAGGCTGGGTACAGTGGCTCACACCTGTAATCCCAGCACTTTCAGAGGCTGAGGTGGGAGGATTGCTTAAGCCCAGGAGTTCAAGACCAGCCTGGGCAACATAGTGAGATCTTGTCACTATAAACAAATTTTTAAAAATGAACTGGGAGTAGTGATGTGCACTTGTAGTCCCAGCTACTCAGGCTGCTGAGATGGAAGGATTTCCTGAGCCCATGGGGTTGAGGCTGCCGAGAGCCATGTTAGCTATGATCATGCCACTGCACTTCAGCCTGGATGACAAGAGTGAGACCCCCAATTTGAAAAAAAGGGAGGGAAGGAAGGAGGGAGGAAGGAAGGAAGGAAAGAAGGACAGAGAGAGAAAGAAAGAAAGGTCTTTACCTCCTCTCCATCCTAAATGAATGAGCCAGCCCATATAGTAAAAAACCTGGCCTGTGTTTCCCTTTGAATAGAAAGGCTGTTATAGCATAGAATGGGTAGAGGCTGAGGTCACATATCTTTGAGAGCTGGTCCACAGAGCCACTGCTTTCTCCGGGAGAAATGATAATAAGAAATGAGGTGGGAAGAACAAGGAGAGAAAATCAGGACTCCACAGGAAGCCCAGGGCTGGCCTCTGCTTTGAAGACCCCACCTTCTCCTCAGGATCAAAGGCAGTGTCCTTCCGTTTTGCTAACAAGCCTCTGCAAGTACCTGAACGTCTATGTAGCTCCTCAAACATCTTTAAGTTAATATCTACAATTTTCCTCATACATTGGAATCATACCAGAGGATATAATTTCAGGGTATTATCAATACTGACTCTTTAAAGTGAAACTATTATCACTTGTTCAATGTATTCAGTGGAATGGAAATACCACAGTGATCTCTCATTGTCCACTTAAAAGCCATGTTAACAAGCTGTTTGTTTAACATTGGGACATTTTACTTTATTCTCTAGCCTTCTTACACTCATCTTTCTATTCTATCTCTCACAGAATTTTATTCTAATGGAGTTTGTTTTTATGCTTGATAGTCTTTTTCTAAATGTATAGTTCAGTAATAAGTACATTCACAGTGTTGTGATAAACAGAAATTTTTAATTAACGTTTCCTTAAGTTTCTAAATGTTAAAATTACTTCTTGAATGAGTGATCATTATAATTATTATCAGTGTACAAATGATCAAAATAACATACATTTTCTCAATGCCAACTTAAACAAATAGTAAAAAGTTATTGGCTGGGTGTGGTGGCTCAGCCTGTAATCCCAGCACTTTGGGAGGCCAAGGCTAGAGGATTGCCTGAGCCCGGGGGCTCGAGACCAGTCTGGGCAACTTGGTGAGACCTCGTCTCTACCATAAATCACAAAAACTAGCCAGGTGTGGTGGTATGTGTCTATAGTTCCAGCTACTTGGAAGGCTGAGGCAGAAGGGTCACCTGAGCCCAGCAGGTAGAGGCTGCGGTGGCCGTAAGCATGCCATTGCAATTCAGCCTGGGTGACAAGAGTGAGACTCTAACTCAAAAATAAAAGAAAAGAAAAGTTATTGTACTACATTTCTTAATGAGATTAATGTGATCCCTCAATTAGGTAATAAATATTACTCATTGCTAGAACGAGAAAGAATACAGCATCATTCTATTCTTCACCGAAAATCTGTTTTGTTTTTGTAGATGTACACCCTGATAAGTCTTGCTTTCATGAATAAGTTGATGGAAACAGAAGGTGTTTTATTATGGTAACTTTGTCAGTTATTTGAACTCTTTTTAGGGCCAAATACCCCAAATCACACAGTGATCCATTATCAAAAATAATTTCCTCCTTTAATTCTGTGAAAGAGAAAAAGACTTCTAAAGGATGTTGTTACACATAATCAGAACTTTCTCAATTTCTTTCTCAATTTCTGGGAATATCCAAAAAACCTTTTCCAGAATTTACTCAGTGACGATTAATTACATCCATTATTTTCTTTTCCATTTAGAGGCAACTTGTCTCATTCAATTAATTAAGAAAAGGTTGAAAAATTAAAATATTGTAAATCTCAATATACCATTTTCAATGAAAAAAAGACACATTTATTTTATTACAAGTGTTAAGTATCTTTTTGTCAAAACTGTATAGCTCAGATTTAGTTCATTCAACTTATGGAAAATGCCTTGTGCATAATCTGTTCAGCAAAGCTAGTCTTCCTTGTCAAACCAGTCTGCAAATCAGACTTACTTTCTGTGGGAAAATGTCGGACTTAAATCTTTTAATTCAAATCAACATTACATGTTTTGAAGAGTATTGTAAAAACCACTAGATGAAGGATTACTTCTAATCTTGTTAAAAAAAGATTACTGAAAGCAATCAAGATTAAAATCATGACACATATAATTAATCTATTTCATGGTAGGTTATGGAAACAAAAATAAATCTATATGTTGTTTCTCATTCTTTGGTTATAATTAAATGTTAATACATGCAGCTAAAATTGTAAGTTATTTATTAAACAAAAGACATAATAAAAGGTGTGGCTTATTTTTATATAAATGTGGCATGCACATGTGTACTGAACTTTAGAGTTGACTTTGGGAATAATTAAATGAAAATCTTGTATAAAAATACAGAAATAACTCCTTTGATTTCATTAGACATTGAGATAAACTCTCCAACCAATTAATGAAAGAAAACAGCATATATTACTAAAAACAACTTGGTCTAGCATTTAATTTTACTTTTTGATTAATAGGAGGCATAGGAGGAACACGTTTTAAACATTTTATAAGATGAAATAATCTTAGGACTGATTGTACTTTGAATACATATTTCATTATATTATTTGATAAAATAGATTTTTAACTACCTATTGAATAATGCACACTGCATTCAAAAGAAATCACATAAAATTTTTATCTGTGGGTTTAATCTAATACAATCTGTAAACTTCAGCGGCCCCTGAAAACATTTTACTTGTGTTTAAAAGAATCAATGTTACAAACCAATGCTGGTTTGGCTGTATAAAGTTATTTTTACTTCATCCTAGGGTTGGTACTGAGAACACTTGAAAAGAGTTGCTTAAGGCCAGGCGCGGTGGCTCAAGCCATTATGTAATCCCAGCACTTTGGAGGCTGAGGTAAGAGGATTGCCTGAGCTCAGGGGTTCGAGACCAGCCTGGGCAACTTGGTAAGCCCTTGTCTCTACAATAAATAAAAAAATTAGCTGGGTGTGGTGGCATGTGCCTGTAGTTCCAGCTACTTGGAAGACTGAGGTGGAAGGATAGCTTGGGCCTAGCAGGTCAAGGCTGTGGTGGCCATGAACGTGCCACTGCACTCCAGCTTGTGTGACAGAGTGAGACTCCAACTAAAATTAAAAAAAAAAGAGTTGCCTGTATTTCAATGTATGGGGGAAAGCATTCATTATTTCTTACAATGTTGTGTATTCTTTGCTCTCCTCAGACCCTGTCACAAGGAATGTATTCTTGGACAAGCCTTGAGGAATGCAGAGATGAGGTTCCTATGCCAAACTGCCAACATTCCCACTGCCCATACGCTATAGGACATCTGATTAAAGACCACTTCTACAGTGGCCAATTACTAAGGCTGTTGCCTGCCTTTAACTAAATGTATAAAATGGAAAAGGCCTGGAAGCCCTATCATGGGCTTACTGTGTCTTAAATCATCAAGGAGACTCACCCTCCAAATCATATTTTAAATTGTCCTTTTGTTTGGTGCCCTGAAGGATTTTACACTCTGGAGAGTACAGCATAATAAGGTTGGGAATGGGTGAGGGAAACACCTTTCTTTTGTAAAGTGGAAGAAGGGCAATTTAAAAGGGGAGGGGGTGCAAAGAGAACCAATGGGGCACTAGGAATTTGTATAAATGTGGAATCTGCGGACCTGCACTGGATCAAAACTGCCACATCTGCATACTGCTCGGAAGGTCCTAATGTCTTTCTCCACCATCTACACACACACACTCACAAGCTCACACTCACCAAACACTCCCAAACACACCCTCACACAAACACTCTTGTAATCACACACATATACACTCACAGGCTCACGTGTACCACACCCTCACATATACATGAGGGGACACGCCCCCCAAAACCCCAAACTTATCTTTTGGAGGGTGGGCCCATTGTAGTACATTTGGAATTTATTCCTCTGGATCAAACGGTCAACCAAAGTTTTTATCTGGAAGTTTTAGAAAGGTTGAGACATGATTGGTGGAAGAAATGTTCCAAGTTGTGGCAAATAGGTGACTGGTTCTTCCAGCATTGAGACAGGAGATAGCTAGAGAAAGGCTAGGCAGACAGACAGACAGACAGACAGACGGGTCCTCTGGTAACAGTGTAGTGAACTCCTGGAAGGCTCTCAGGCTCAGCGTTGGTAAACAAGCTCCCTGCAAGCCTCTCAAGCTAGAGCTAAAGTCCTCACTGCTGGGATTGAAAAACAACCAATTAGAACAGCAACAACTCACAACTAATGCTAGCCAATCAGCTTGGACTTAGGGCTATATAAGCACCAGGGTTTCGGCCCCAGATGGGCAACCCTTTCGGGCCCCCTCCCCCTGTGGGAGCTTTTCTGTTCTCAATAAATCCTGCTTTCTAACCTTCCAGGCTGTCCATGTCCCTCATTCTTCCTGGACATGAGACAGAGCCTCGACCCTGAAGAGCTGCAGAAGATCATCCGAGTCAAAAAACCATGCTCCTCAGAGGCTGGTTTGCCAGTCGACGGAGCCAGTTGAACCAGGAGAGTTACCGGAGGAAGGCAAGACTCCAAAGTTGAGACACCTAGGGGGCTAGGCTTGCCAGCAACACTCTCAGGGCTTGGCTTGCCAGCCCATTAGAGTCAACAACCTGGGGGCTAGGCTTGCCAACCCTCCCCCCCCATCGCAACACTCAGGGCTTGACTTGCCAGCCCATTAGAGCTGACACTTGTGGGGCTAGGCTTATCAGCACCTCCATGACCCTCTCGGGGGCTTGGCTGGCTGACCCATTGAGCCGACACCCTCGAAGCCCAGGCTGACTTGAAAATCTGCATCAGCATGACAACACACCTGCCCACACCTCTCCAATGTTCAGCAGTTTTTGACCAAAAAAGCCACGTGACCCCATGCCCCATCCTCCCTGTTTACCTGATCTTACCCCTAGAAACTTTTTTTTGGTTTGTTTCCCTGGATGAAAAAGACCTCAAAGAGAAATGTTTTCCTGACGTGGAAGAGGCAAAACAAAAACAGCAGACGCACTAAAAGGCATCAAAATCAATGACTTCAAAACCTGTTTTAACCAGTGGAAGAAGTTTCTCAATAGGTGTATTGCATCAAATGGAGAGTATTTTGAAAGTGACTGAAGTTTAAACATGTAAGAATATATACACAATTTTTTTTTTTGAGTCAGAGTCTTACTCTGGAGTACAGTGGCACACTCACGGCCACCGCAGCCTCAACCTGCTGGGCTCAGGTGATCCTTCCACCTCAGCCTTCCAAGTAGCTGGAACTACAGGCATGCGCCACCATGCCAGGCTGATTTTTCTTTTTTTATTGCAGAGATGAGGTCTCGCCAAGTTGCCCCGGCTGGTCTTGAATCTGCGGTCTCAGGCAATCCTCTCACCTCAGTCTCCCAAAGTGCTGGGATTGTAGGCGTGAGCCACTGCGCCTGGCTATACACAATTTTTTATTTTAAAATTTTAGAGTTTTTTGGGGGTCCCCCCTTGTATACTCACAAACTCTTTCATACACTTTCACACTCAAACATCCACATGCACTCACACACATCTACACTCACCTACATTGCAGAGGTTGACAAAAGACTCAGAGTGGTCTTTTGTCTGCTCCAGGTCAGACAGCACAACTGTGTATCCCAGTTTTAAAACCACCGCTCTAGATCATCTACAGCTCCTGTCACCCAGGCAAGAAGTCCTGCTTTCCTTCTGGGACACTGGGAGAGATCCAATTTTTTGTTGAGATATACAGCCTCTTCCTTTTCTAGGATGATAATGTGTCAGGTCCTGGCAAGTCCTCATGATTCCTAGACTACTCACTGCTGTGTCAGCAAAGCTCTGCCTGCCCTAGGAAACAGCAGAGTGTTTTTCTCTGAGGCACTGCACCAGGGAGACCTGTCCTAATAGCTTAAAAACCCAGAAATATACTTAATTGGTGGTCAGGTCTGGCATGTGTCACTGGCTGATGGCAAATGGGAATCATTCTTAATGAACCCAGACACACACATCTGTGCCCCTTGTGGGCCTGCTTTTCCACAGTGGGAGGCAGCATGGTTGTCTGAGCAGTCACCTTGGGATTTAGCTGTGCTGTGTGACCTGGAGCAAACAGACCTCTCTGGGCCTCCCACCAATCTTTGCAATGTGTGTGAGTTTAAGTGTGTGAGTGTAAGCACGTGTGGTTGTGTGAGTGTGTGTGTAAATGTGAGTTTGTGTGTGTGTACAGATGTACAAGAGTGAGAGTGTATAGATGTGTGTACGCCTGAGCATGTTTCAGTATGAGGCTGTGTGAGAGTTTGAGTGTGCGTGGCATGTGGGAGTGCATATGTGTTTGAGTGAGAGTGCAAATGTGAAGGTGTGTGAGAGTGTACAGGAAGTGCAAGTGTGAGCATGTATACACAGATGGTGGAGAAAGAGGCTGAAGTAGGAGGGAATCTTTAAAGGAATTTCTAAAATATCTTAGTGTCTCCTGGCGGTAGGTGAGGACTCATGGTTCTTTTTCTTCTTTCAACAGATACTGATTTGGTATGTACGATGCAGGTTTGCTGGAGTTTAATGATAAATAAGACAAACATAGTCCTTGTCCTCATGGAGCCAACAGTCTGGAATTCACATAAGAACACAGGCTTTTGCAATTCAGTGTGAGTTACGCCAGGGGCTTCAGGGACTGCTGTGGTCTGAATGTTTGTGTTGACCAACATTCCTATGTTGAAGCCCAAGGTCATGGTATTAGGAGGTGAAGCATTTGGGAGGTGAATTGGTCATGAGGGTAGAGCTGCCATGCATGGTATTAGTGTCCCCAGGAAGGCACCAATAAGAGGCTCAAGAAAGAACCTCACCCTTTCTGCCATATAAGGATAAAAGAAGTTGGCAGTCTGCAGCCGGAAGAGGGTCCTCGCCAGAATCCGGCCATGCCGGCACCCCGATCTTGGACATCCAACCTCCAGAACAGTGAGAAAGCACTTTCTATTGTTTATGAGCCACTTAGTCTGTGGTAATTTGTTATAGCAGCCTGAACAGACTAAGACAGGGAGCTATGGGAACACAGAAGAGGAGCACCCAGACAGACAGGACAAGAGGCCAGGCCTTGCTGCTGAGATCTGCATGGGGTAGAGAGCTGGCTGGGGCAGAAGCAGTGTGCTCTAGGCCTGCACTGACCACAATGATCGCCACTAGCCATGTGTGGCTGTTGGGTACTTGAACAGGTCCATATCGAGATGTGCTGTCAGTGGAACACACCAGATTTTGAAGACCTTGTATAAAAAATAATGCAAACTCTCTCATTAATCATTTTTATCTTAATTATATATTGAAGTGATAACATTGAGGATAGATTGAGTTACAAAATATTATTCACAATAACGTCACTTTTTTCTTTCACTGTTTTTCACTGAGGCTATAGAAAACTGACAAATGTGGCTCACATCCTATTTCCACTGGCCAGCACTGCTCTAGGCAACAAGAATAGTCTGTAAAGAGTTCAGAAGCAGGTGAGAGATTGATGGTCTTGGAGAACTAGAAGGGATTTTCAATGGCAGAACTTGGGGATTGGGAGAGGGCGGGTGAGAGTAGAGATGGGAGAGGTCATAGGGCAGCATCATGAAGGGTCCCAGTGAGCCCTTCAAAGGAGCCTGCCTGTATCCTGAAGGCAGCAGGAAGGATCAGACTGACGTGTTCTAGAAATTCTATTCTGGCTTCATTCATGGAAAGTGGGGTAAGAAGTGAGGGCAAAACTGAAAACAGGAAAGACCAGGCAGAAGTTCTAGCAAGAGTTCCAGTGGGAGATGACAGGTGGCCAGGGCTTAGGTGTTCTCAGTGTGGATGGAGACAAGTGAACCATCCAAATGAGCACATTTATTACAGACACCAGGATTTATTTCAGCAAGAAGTGCTACAAGAAATAAGGTTTCCAGTGTTTGCATCTGATGCTCATGGAATCCTCCAACCATAGATGAATTGTGCAGGAAGGGAGCTTAAAAGATATTTGGGCATTCTTCTTTAAGGTTTCTGATAGAATAGGGCCATTTAATCCCCAACCTGTAGAACTATATATGTGTTATATAACAGGCAAGTGTTTTTCCCCCCAGGGCTGGAGAGAGAAGATTTTTCTTTCCCAAAGAAGCTTGGCTAAGCAGTGGTGGTTTGAGCATACCCTGGGATGCAAGCCACAATACCCATGGAGCCTGACTTGCATGTCACCTCTAATGGGTGCCTTTGCTGTTCCACAGAACATTTGGGCCAGTGGTTTTAGGTTTTCTTCTGCAGAGGCCAGTGCTTTGGGTAATGATGGGGTGCCTGTCTAGGTTAGTTCTCTGGTGCTGTCCACTCCAGCCCATAGTGTAACAGTTTCTGGCATTTGATGCACCTGACTTAGAAAATCAGACACTACTTGTCAGCTGTTCTTAAAACAGTCTCCCAACTGCTTCCCCCCATTGCTGATTTTGTTCACCTCTGATTCTTTATTATTTGTGATGCTAAATCTAATTACTTTCTTCCCCTGCCTCAATATCTTCCAGGATGTCACACATACCATGGACTGAAGCCCAGCACTACTTTATAGGGTATTTGTAGTTCTCTGCAATCTGGTCTTCTTCCTGTATGACCTCATCTTCCATCATTCTTTCCAAGTCTCTAATCTTTTAATGATGCCCGACCACCTGCTAGCTTCAGAATACACCACCCCTTGACTCATGCTGTCTTCTGCTTGCTATTAGCTTTCCATCTTCTCTTCCTAAATTTCCCAAGGCCCAAGTAAAGCTACTACAGGTTTAACATCCCTATTCAGAAAATTCAAAACCCCAAGCCTAACAAAATCTGAAACTTTTTGAGTGCTGACATGATGCCACAAGTGGAAAATTCCATACCTGACCTTGTGATGGATCACAATAAAAATTTTGTTGTGGCTGGGTGTGGTGGATCAAGCCTATAATCCCAGCACTTTGGGAAGCCAAGACGAGAGGATTGGCTGAGCTCTCATATTCAAGACCAGCCTGGGCAACATGGTGAGACCTCGTCCCTACAATAAATCAAAAAATTAGCTAGGCATGGTAGTGCATGCCTGTAGTTCTAGCTACTTGGAAGGCTGAGGCAGAAGGATCGTCTGAGCACAACAGGTCAAGGCTGTGGTGGCCGGGAGTGTGCCACTGCTCTCTAGCCTGGATAACAGAGTAAGACGCTAACTAAAAATATATATATATACTTTGGGTTTTTTGAGCCTCGACCTGCTGGGCTCAGGTGATCCTTCTGCCTCATCCTTCCAAGTAGCTGGAACTACAGGCATGCATCACCACACCCAGCTAATTTGTTGTTGTTGTTGTTGTTGTTGTAGAGATGAAGACTCACCAAGTTCCTCAGGCTGGTCTTGAACCCATGGACTCAGGCAATCCTCTTGCCTCTGCCTCCCAAAGTGCTAAGATTATAGGCATGAGCCATTGCGCTCAGCAAAACTTTGTTTAATGCACAAAATTATTAAAAAATCTTGTATACAATTACCTTCAGGCTATGTGTATAAGGTGTATATGAAATATAAATGAATTTCATGTTTAGACTTGGGTCCCATCCCCAAGATATCTCATTATGTGCATGCAAATATTCCCAAATCCAAAACACATCCATCCCAGGTATTTCAGATGAGGGATACTCCACTGGTACCTTCTTCTTGAAGCCTTCTCTACCATCTCTCTTTGTAATGCATCCCAACCTCTGCTGCCTTCCAAATATACCTCTGTTACAGCCAGTCTATGCTGGCCTTGTATTATTATTTCTTGTTTACAAGTTTTCCTTCCCCATTATGTTGTGAGCTCCTTATGGCCAGGAACTCTGCCTGCTTTGTGTTTAAAACCTAGAGACATTGACTGAGTGACAGAATGACAGAGACATTGACTGAGTGACAGAGCCCTTGGGATTGATAGTGTTCTACTTTTAGTCTTTCAAAGTAGCTCTCATGGCAATCTGGGGCAGGAGGCAGAGCTGGGATGAGGGTGATCAAATGAAGAGTCTAGGATACAAATTTTAAGGTACTCACTCAGGTGCTGATCCTGGGCCTACCTGACCTGAGGGGGGCATCTCCTGGGTGCCTCACATGCTTTACCCTAGTCCCAGTCCCAGCAGGAGAAAAGGACATGAGAAGTCTTGGAATCTAGAATAAATCTATCCACAGGGAATCTACAGGGACAGGCTAGGCTGTCAGTTCCTCCTCTCATTTTGACATGTGGAGCTATCTGATCAAGTGACCCCAGCCCATGTCCAAGGGGCCCAGAAATCCCAGCTTGATTTTAGAGTCCATTGGCATCAGGAGAGTGGCAGAGTCCCAACAGATAGGAAGGTCTAGGGAGTCTGGAATGACTGATGTTTGGAATACTCTGGAGACAGGCAGAAGGTTAGCCTTCACAGGAACTCTCTCTAAAGGATCAAAGTTCCAGCCTGTGGCCTGGAGCATGGAGAAAGATAACTGTCAAAGGACATAAGATAATATAAGTATAGAGACCATCAAGATCCCTAGCTCTTGACTGGAGTCTAGGATAGAATCTGGTCCCACAAGAACCTGAGGTACTAGGGCAATTAGGTAAAACTTATGAGAGGGGTTACATTTCCTGGGGCAGGCCCCAGTGGGCTAGATGAGGTAGAAGGAATATAAATAGTAATGTCCTGGTGAGACAGTGTGGACGTTTAGCCAGTGTCACTGGGGGCACTATGTCCTGTGTCTCATGGCATCAAAGGAGAGTAAGAGAGTCACTCTGGAGCTCTGGAACCCATCTCTGAGAATATGGAAGACACCAGCTTCACCTGAAGAACCAAGAAATGAAGGGAGGGAGGGTGAGGCAGAGGCTATTTAAATATGGCCCAAGACATATCAGGATTGGTTTGGGGTTGGAAACAGTGTTGCTTTCATGCAGAGCAACCAACAGGCTCAGTTATTAAAGCTCTAGCAATGGTCGCCTATTGCCAGGTCATAGATTGACTGAATCAGAATACTTGGGGAATCATGTTAAAAGTACAGTTTCATGGACATCAAGACTTGGAGATTCTGGTTCAGTAGGTAAGAGTCATTTTAAATGAGCTCTCAGGGTGATATGCTGCCTAATGGTGGGGGCAGGGACATTAGGTGGGAGCAAAGTTAAAGGAGGCAAAGAGCCTGGCAGCTCATTTGGAGTTAGTCCCACATTTTCCTTTAGGTCTCACTTAATGCATGAAGACCCTCAATGGGAAATACCACTGATATGTAGGCAGAAATTTAAAAAAATGTTTCTAGCGATTGTGCTTCCCTTCCCTCTCTATCACCACTTTCAGTTGTCCTAGTGTTGAGAAGCATGGAGTTTCTCAAACTTTAGCATGTAGAAGAGTCACCTAGAGGGCTTCATTAAGTACACACTGCTGGGTTGCACTGACAAAGTTTCTAAATAAGAAATAAATAAAGTTTCTGGGCCTGATCATTTTCATTTCTTAACAACTTTGCAAGTGCTGGTGATGTTGGTGCAAAGACCGTACTTTGAGAACCACTGATCTGGTGGGACAAGAGATGTAGCATATGCTTAACTGTGTCAGAAGGAGAAGAAAAGGAGAAGGAAACAGAAGAAATAGTTGACATAATAACTGCTGAAAAATTTCTAAAATTAGCAACAGGTACCAAACCATAGATCTAAGAAGCTCCAAGAACTACAAACAGCATAAATACACCCAAAATTTATACCTACGTGTTTCATATTCAAACTGCAAAAAACCAAAAACACCCATTTGTCACATCTGATGATCAAATCAAACATTTGACTTTTTTGGACTGAACTGCTCAGGTATTGGGTATCCTGGAGTTTCAACAGGTAAATGTTTACACATTTATGTCAGAGATTCTCAAATAGTGCGCTGAAGAATATGAGTTTTATGAAATATTGAAAAACACTCTATGTGTCTGTACTTGGGTATGTATGTGTTGTGGTATAGGAAAGTGGGGGAACCTAGGTTCTGAAATGACAGGTTTAACAAAGTGAACAGGTTTTTTGTTAGGAGCCTTTAATATGGGCAAATGTGCAATGAGAATATTAACAGACAAGGTGGGAAATTATACTGTGGTATGCAATATTTCCCAAAATTATTTGAATGGGGCTTTGTAAAAAAAAAAAAAAATTTGGAAATTCTTTCTCGGACATGGCTTAAATGTGTTGTTTAAACAAATAAGTGTTATTTTTCAGGGGAAAAAAATTTGGAAATAAGCATTTCAAGTGACTGTGACCCCATGATGTGATCCAGGACCCAGAGTCCTTTAATACTTTGCTCTAGTATACTTAGCTTATTACTTCTATCCCCAAAGTCACTATCTTGTCCTAGATCATGAATGATGTGTTGGCCATTACATCCTTGTTCTAGGCAGAAAATTGAAGAAAAGGATTGAGGGTATAAGTTTTCTCCCCTTTGGTGATTATCTTCCAAAGAGGATTTCCTGGAAGCCTCGTCACGTGACTTCTACTTGCATCTCCTTGGTCATAACTAACTGCCATGGAGGCTTAGAGCTGGGCACACTGCTGCCCTGAATTAAATCAGTATTTTATAAGCAAAGAGGAACTGAAAAAAGAATGTAGAGCAGGCGAAAGTCTTTATGTAAACATGCAACTGAATATTCCTCAGAGCCAAGTTTGGGAAATGTTGATATGTGTTGTTTTCTTACTGGTCTCCAATGTGTCATACCCACTAAATGGTCTGGTTGGTCTCTCTTTGTATCTTTGTGTGTCTTTGTCTTTCTTTCACATACTTATACACAGAAATACACATACACATATGCCTTCAATTATTCTTAGAATATAAAAGACCAATAGCATGTCAGCAGGAAAAAGCATTAGATATTGTCTACCTCAGTGGCTCTCAGACCTGGTTGCACATTAGAATCACCTGGGGAAATCAGAAAAATTTCTATGCCTGAACTCTACCAGATTTAATAATAGTCTTTGGGGATAATGCTCAGATATTCATCTATTTATTTATTTTCTAAAAGTGTTCCAGTTTATCCTAATCTATAGCCAGGGTTGAAAGCCCCTAGTTTAGGCCAGCTTCATCATTTTATAGGACAATTATCTGTAAAATTATTTCTTTCATGTTTGTTTCCCCCATTAGACTGTAAAACACATAAGAACAGGAATGGTATCTGTTATCACCATATTCATTCCCAGAGCTTGGCACAAGCCTGGCAAGAAGTTGAATGACTAAATAGGTAGATGAACGAGTAAACCAGGGCTCAGAGAAAGGAAAGAACTTAAAACCACTTATCTAAAATTAATATTGGGTCACAGGGTAAAAGCTAGAAGAGACCTAAGCCCTGACAAGCTGCAGCTATGGTTAGAATTTAACAAATCTGTTGTTTCTAAGTTTGCTTTTACTCCAATAGAGGGTAAACATCTGTGGAGGGGAAAAGCTTCCCCTGAAAGGTTTTTAAACATATTTTTCCCTAAACAATGGGCCTAGGACTGCATAGATCTTGAGGACAGAAGTGGAAACTGAAGGACAAAAGCAGCTCTAATCTCCAGAGATACCACCTCTCACATATCTTTCTCCTAAACTACCTCTATAATGGCTCACTGTCCAGGGGTTAGTAACTGATGGCCATGGGGCTTTTTAAATAGATAGCATCTATTTTAAAACCTAAGAATAGCATTCGAGATATTTTTCAGACTATGAGAGACCTGAGGCCCCACCCAGGCCCAGAACACATACCAGAAAGCTGTCTCCACCTACCTTGTGGCACCCTCACTCAGAAATTGGCTCTGAGACCCTGAAGACAGTTTCAACATCCCCCATGACATCATCAATCAGCAGTCCCTAGCCCCTGTCTGCCAAATTCCCTTTAAAAACCCTAGTTTCAAGCCAGGCACAGTGGCTCATGCCTATAATCCCAGCATTTTGGGATTCCAAGGTGAGAGGATTGCCTGAGCCCACGGGTTCGAGACCAGCCTGGGCAACTTGGCGAGACCTTGTCTCTCTACAATAAAACAGAAAATTAGCTGGGCATGGAGGTGCGTGCCTGTGGTTCCAGCTACTTGAAAAGCTGAGGCAGAAGGATCGCCTGAGCCCAGCAGGTTGAGGCTGTGGTGGCCGTGAGTGTGCCACTGCACTCTAGCCTGGGTTGCAGAGTGAGACTTCAACTCAAAACCCACCCCCAAAAAACCCTAGCCCCTAAATTCTCAGGGAGGTGGACTTGAGAAATATCTCTCATCCTCCTTGTTCAGGGGCTTTGCAATATTAAAGTCTTACTGTGCTATAACGACTGTGTCAGTCTTGGTTTTTCTGGACAGTAGGTATAAGAACCCAGTCAGTGTTGGTTTAAGCCTGTAATCCCAGCACTTTGGGAGGCCAAGGTGAGAGGATTGCCCGAGACGAGGGGTTCAAGACCAGCCTGGGCAACTTGGCGCGACCTCGTCTCTACAATAAAAAAAAAAAAAAAAAAAAAAAAAAGCCAGGCATGGTGGTGCATGTCTGTAGTTCCAGCTACTTGGAAGGCTGAAGCGGAAGGCTTGCCTGAGCCCAGCAGGTCGAGGCTGCGGTGGCTGCAAGTATGCCACTGCACTCCAGCCTGGGTGACAGAGTGAGACTTCAACTCAAAAAAACCCAGAAAACAAGAAACCGAATCAGGTTGTAACAAATTCATGCAAAGTCACACAATAAATACACACACAGCAAAGTCAGGATCAGAATCTTTGTCTTTTGGTTCCCTGCTTAGGGTTCCTTCAGTTATCCCATAACTTCCACTGGTCAGATGGTCAGACCTTGGAATTCTTTATTCCAGAACTGGTAGGTGGGCTCTTGTGTCCCGACAGGGCATATTACATGCAGTGGTAATTATTTGTGAGTCCCGGGTATGGAACTTTATCTTATTTCTTCAAGCATCACCAGCCACCCTCCACAAATGACTAATGATAATGGCTAAGGGGAGATGTTGAGGGGAAGGATGGGGAAATAAGCCCTATGCATACTCAAGATTTTGGATTATGATACCTTCCTTTCAGGGCCTCTCTTGCCAAAGGCTACTTTAATGTTCTCCAACCTTCCCCTACTGTGCTTTAAACCTGGATTCTACATCTTCTCTAGCCAATTGCTCAATTTTAATGAACTGTTTTGTTGAAAAGTCCTTAAAATTAATTCACAGCAAGGTGTTAATGATTGATAATGTTTGATGGAATACACCTTCCTGGGATCTTTGCATATTAACCAGGGGCACTGTCCTGACTCAAAATAAGGAAAGTCTGCAAAATTTTGAGCAGAAAAGAACAGAATACATGGGTATAGATCATGGTGTAAGACGGGTGGCCTTCCTGGAGAGACTATCATCAAATCAATCAGAGGAAATCAGCTAGGTGTTCATTTTTTAGTACGGCATCTGGAAAGTCCTCCTGGGGGCCAAAGTCTCAAATCTATCTGGGTTAGAGGTCTACTTTGAACATGAGGTTCTCACTTAGCCTTATCACCAGTGGTATAAGAGACCAGCAACTTCCCTGGGATTCTGTAGGGGGCTTGGCAGAAGGGCTCAGACCCAGAATGGTCAACAAGTGAGGGAACATATCAGTGCCTGAGGCGAAACTCTTAATAAATATTAACTTTCTTTCTTCTCTCAGCAGGGATTGCTCAGCCTGCAGCCCCAGAGGGAACAATTAGGTTGTTTATCCAAACCTCAGCCACTTTGCTGTGTAATTGATTTTTCATTGAGTGTATTTAGGAAATGGTTATTTACATGAATACAGGCACACCAGGGACATGGCAGCATCTGATCATAGAAATGGGAGGGGATCTAGATCAAAGGGGTTGCTGGAGGAGGAATGGTAGGAGGGAGGGTGGGCTTTGGAAGCAGACATCCTAGGCTGAGATTCTGACTCTGCCACTGACTGTGTATATCTGGGCAAATTATTAACCCTCTGAGCCCTGGTCTCACTTAGAAAGAGGAGTAAAATTCTCAGTAAGGTTGCTATGAGGATTAAGCTAAATAATGCTTGTAAAATGCTAAGAAATGAGTCTGCCACATCATAATCACTCAGTAGGTCATTACTATTGTTATTACTACCACTATTGTTGTCCATGCTGGAGAAGCTTTCCTATCCTCCACTTAACCCACCCATTCCTAAATCTTGTCTCAGTGCTTTGCCTAAGTCTTGCTTCTGCCCCAAAGCCTTCCCTGATAGCCACAGTCCTTATCTAGTTACTGCCATCTTCCATGAACATTTATGAGATTTAGTCTTTAGCATCATATTTTAATCCTTGGTTTCAAACCATGGCATTTTATTCTTTTTTTTTTCCCTCTATTTAGACCAAGTGTTAGCAAACTATAGCCCATGGGCCAAATCTGATCTACTGTTTGTACAGCCCATGAGCTTAGAATAGCTTTTACATTTTGAAATGGTAGAAACAAATCAAAAAAAGAATATTTTGTGACACATGAAAACTATATAAAATTCAAATTTGAGCATGCATAAATAAAGCTTTATTGGAATACAGCCACAACCATTCATTTGCATATTCTCTATGGCTACTTGCATGCTACAACAGCAGAGTTGAGTAGCTGTGGCAGAGACCATATGACCTGCAAAGTCAAAAATATTTACTGGCTGGGTGCACTGGCTCATGCCTATAATCCCAGCACTTTGGGAGGCTGAGGTGAGAGGATTGCCTGAACCCACGGGTTTGAGACCAGCCTGGGCAACTTGGAGAGATCTCATCTCCACAATAAATCAAAACATTAGCTGGACATGGTAGTACATGCCTGTAGTTCCAGCTACTTGGAAGACTGAAGTAGAAGGATTGCTTGAGCCCAGCAGGACAAAGTTGCAGTGGCTGTGAGCATGTCACCGCACTCTAACCTGGGCGACAGAGTGAGACTCTGACTAAAAAAAAAAAATATATATATATATATATGTACATATATATATATATATACACACACATACTATTTGATCCTTGTCAGATAAACTTGTGGAGCCCTAGACTATAATCTTCTTCGAAGGCCAGTGTGTGCCATTCTTGTCCGAATTCTCATAGCACGTGGCAGAATGCTTGTCCTGCAGCAGGTGAGCAATGCATCCTGTGCCTTGCTGATTGAAGCAACTCAGTCTTGCCACGAAGATTGTCTTATTTGACTTCCCTCTGTCTGTGGTTTTGGGATATGGGTACAAGGCTGTTTGTACAGGTCTTTGTGATAAGTTGTGTCCATGGTGGATTTAAGTCCTTAAAGGTAGAAAGACTATTTCTTATTGCAGTGCCAAAGGAAGAAGAAAGGGAGGAAAAGGAATAGAATATTATCAGGCACCAACAGGTACCAGGCACTGTGCTGTGTCCTTTGAATATGTTACCTCATTTCATAGTCATCCATGTATTCAACAAATACTTATCAAGTGCCTACTATGGACCAGGACCTGTTCTAGGTCCTGGGAATGTAGCAGTGAGCCTAACAAACCATTTTCTGCCATCGAGTTTGCTTTCTATTTAGAGATGGGGTAGGCATTCTAAAATAATAAATAAGCACAATATATTGAAATAAATGTATATTAAATGGAATTAAATGCTAGGGAGAAAAATAAAGCAGGAATGGGGCAGAATACTTGCCAGGCTTGGGATTTTAAATAGGGAGGTCAGAAGAGGCCTCTCTGAGAAGGTGACTTGAGCAAAGACTGAAAGTGTGAGCCATGTGGATATCTGGGGAGGAGATTATAGGCCGAGGAAACAGCAAGTGCAAAGGCTCTGAGGCCAGAGAGAACTTGGTGTGTCCAAGGAACAGCAAGAGGTGCAGTGTGGCGGGAGCGAGGAGAGAGCAATAGGATAAAAAGGTAGAGTGATAAGAGGGGCAGAGAATGGGGGAAAGGGACAAATTATGAAAAGTGATATACCTCACGTATTACTGTGAGGGCTTAGCTTTTATTCTGAGATGGAAAATTACCAAAGAGTTTTGAACATAGGATTAAGGATATCTGATTTCTATTCTAAATCAATAGCCATATGAAGTAGGTGTTACTTGTTTTTATTCCAGAAAGAAGGCAATTGAAGTTCAGAAAGACCAGGTGGTGCACGGTAATACAACCAGCAAGAGGCAGAGGTGGGTTCTGAACCTAGGCTTCACTAGATTTTCTTGCCTGTACTCTCAGCCTCCCTCCCTGGCTGGCACTGAGTAGAGCCTCAATCACTGTTTGTTAAATGAATTCAAAGTAACTCCTGGGGCTTGGACAGCGGAATAAGCTGCACGGTCCCACACACTGCCCCATCTGCTCAGCTCTCCTTGGTGCTGAGGATAGCCAGTGACTTGGTCTAGGGGCTGGCCAGCAGGTCCCTTCTGTTTCCTTAACCTTGCACCAGCCATACTGCAGCCGAATGACAAACATTAATTAAAGTACGAGGGAACAACTTAATTAGCTCCTAACAGTCACATGCTGCCAATTAAACACCTTGATGGCTAGTTTACTCTGGAGCTTAATTAGGTGCTTCTCAATAAATCTAGCCCCGTGCCACCACCTGTCAGTTTAGGAGCCAAATCTTTTCTTGGATGTGTCCTCTCTCACTCGGGAGGGAGGAGAATGACTGTTTTGGGAGGAGAAATGAAATCAGATATTGGCATATCTCAAGATTATTTCGTGGTCCTGTTGGGTATTTTAAACTTGATGAAAATTACTGCACAGGTAATAATTCACTCCCTACCTCTGACAACAGGAGACTTTAGCTAAAGGACCCTTAAGAGTAGAAAATTGTAATGTGCCTTGAGACTTTACCCTTCTGCGGGTAATGTGAAGTCCCACTCTTCGGATCCAAACTGTTTTAGCTGCCTAAGCACAGACTATCCTCCTAATAACTGTGGAACTGAATTTGTTATGAATGAGGGGCCAGAATTTAATAGCATCACAGGGGAAGACGCTTTAGGCTCCTGCAAGCTCAGTATGTGTCAATAGAACCAAGAGACTATCAGAGACAGACACCAGATTATATCAGTGGATGGAGTAGCCACAACAAGGGAGATGATGCCCAGTGGTTCGAGGCACTATTCAGTGATATAAGCATTGAGTGAAGAGTGACATTTTTCAAGGAATGTATATAAGCACAGACACTCCCCAGGGATGCCGATCAGGTTGGTAAGAGGGCCTAGCAATCAAATCAGTTAAGAAATGGAGGAAGAACTTGAGACTGCTGAGTCTGGGGCCTAAATATTTCCAGGATTTGGAGACTGGGTAAAGTAGTTGTCACTGAATCTATGACAAGCTGGCACAAGCAGGAGGCACAAGTACATTTCATGCTGCTCCATAGCAATGTGAGTGTCCAGAGATGAGCATTACCATAGCCCACGTTTTAACCATTGTACTTTCTGGAAGGAGGGGTAACCGGTGCCTTAGTCCTAATACCGAGTCTTCCTTGAGTATCTTGGTTCAGTGACTTTTTAAACTTTGCTTTTAGCAATGGTGTCTGGATCGGGCACTGTGGCTCATGTCCATAATCCTAGTACTTCAGGAGGCTGACATAGGAGAATTGCTTGAGCCCAGGAGTTTGAGACCAGTCTGGGCAACATAGCAAGACCTTATCTGTACAAAAAAATTAACCGGGTATGTCACATGCCTGTAGTCCCAGCTACAGTGGAGGCTGAGGCAGGAGGATTACCTGAGCCCAGGAGGTTGAGGCTGCGGTGAGCCAGGATGGTGTCACTGCACTCCAACCTGGGCGAAAAAGATCCTAACTCAAAAAACAAAACAAAAACAAAAACAAAAACCAATGGTGTCTGTTTTTCAAATATAATGTGAAAGTCATTCAACATATGTTGAATTGGGTTGTTTATAACCCTCACATTCTTTCTCCTCATAGCTGGACCCATTTCTTCCCCACTTGCAGGCTGTGGCAGCAGTTTTAAGGCAGGATCTCAAAGGTCTTTGACTCTCCTCTCCCCATGGTGGCAGGGGTTGAGGGTGTTGCCTGGTGGGGGTGGGGGTGGGGGTGGAGGAAGAAGTCTGTGTCCTCTCTCCTTGAATCTGTGCACTGTGACTACTTCACCAATTGAACATCTGGGAAGCAGTCATGTGTCAGTGTCCAGCTCTAGGCCTTAAGAAACTGGTAGCTGCCACTTCCCCTCCTCTGGGAAGCCCCTTCTTGGAAGCCAGCCACTATGCTTCGGGGAAGCAAACAGGCACATGGACAGCCATGTTTAGGTGTTTCAGCTGACAGCTCCCGCTGATGTCCTAGCCAGCCGCCAGCTTCAGCTGCCAGACACATGAGCAAGCCTTTGGAGGATTCTCTGCATGGAGCTGTCCCCACTGAATGCTGTCCACACTGCACATTTGTGAACAAAATAAATGCTTGTTGTTTTCAGCCCTGTATTTGAGGTGGCTTGTTAGATGGTTGGAACACAAGCCAAGGCAGTCTCTCAATCCCCAGAACCAGTCTTAATTTGAGGAGTCAGATATCTCTGCCTCTGCAGTGAGCCAGGTTAGACTGATCTTGACTCACTTAGCAGTGACTCAGAGTATTTATTCAGTGGATGAATGAATTCATGTTCCAGTCATGAAAATGGAAACGTTGCCTTAATCCTGAGACTCAGTCTTCCTTGAGTACCCTGGTTCAGTATGGGTTTTTTTGCTTTTTTTTTTTTTTGAGTCGTAGTCTCACTCTGTCACCCAGGTTGGAGTGCAGTGGCATGCTCACTGCCACCGCAGCCTCTATCCTCTGCTTCAACTTTCCAAGTAGCTGGAACCACAGGCTTGTGCCACCATGCCTGGCTAATTTTTTTGATTTATTGTACAGACAAAGTCTCTCCATGTTGCTCAAGCTGGTCTCAAACCCCTGAGCTCAGGCAATCCTCTCACTTCTGCTTCCCAAAGGGCTGGAATTATAGGCTTGAGCCACCATACCTGGCCCCGTGTTTTTTTTAAACTTTGCTTTTAACAATGGTGTCTGTTTTTCAAATACAATCTGAAAGTATTCTACATATTTAAAAAAGTCAAGAGTCAAGCTCCTTTGGGTGAATTGAGAGGACCACCTCACAGGACCCCATGGAACTTGGTTTCTGTGGAACTTGGCTGGAAAAACCAATGTCCTTATTGTCGCCTTTAGTTCTGCTCCTGAGCTCTCAATCAATTTTCTTTCCTTTTTGCTCCCATAGTAGATAGTACCACGGGTTGAAATGGAATTGGAGTTGTAATAGCATAAAAAACCTATAATAACCTATAATAGCTTGCTTAACATAAGTAACTCCATTTTGTAACAGATTCTCCATTTTAGCTGTTCATACCCAGAGATGACCCCCCCTCCACCGGCATAACCTTCCCATAATCACAGTTGTAACATTCCCGTAATCACGAGTCCACATTCTTGTTCCTCTCGGTGCTTGGAAACTCCATAACTATCTGTGCCCTTTTACAACCAAATGTTCTGCCAAAAATATAATCATAACTGTGCAGCTTTTGTGGTTTTTGCCTTTATAAACCCCCTGCTCACTCTGTTTGGGGTCGAGAGTTCTTTATGGTGCTAGCCTACTCTCGACCACCAGCTAATAAAGGACTTAAATTCAACTTTCTGCATGTTGGCAACTTCTTTCTCACACTTTGGCTATAACTTTTGGAGGCCCCAGCAAGATTCGGAGGTGGCCTCACTCTGGCTCTTCCCGGCTTGGTGGAGAAGTTATAGGGGAGGCGACCCTGAGATGTTCCAGGTCCCCATAACCTCTCACCCAGCCTGGAGGAAGTTGGAATGAATGCTGGCTTCCCATCACCTCAAAAATACCTGAGTCCAACTACATTCTCCTAGGGGGTAAAGATCTGTTCTCTTTATGGCCATAATTCTGTTTAGAGGGAGTCACAACCTGACGAGGCCATCCCTTGGACACTATTCATTAAGCCAAAACATTGACTGAATAGAGTCCTGGTTCAGTTTCTGATTGCAGTTTTGATTTGCCTTTACTGGTATTCTGATTTCAGTTTTGATTTGCCTTTATTGGTTTTTGACAACATGGGGTCTCAGACTTCTCGACCCTCCAGTCCCCTGGACTATATAATAAAAAATTTTTCTGCTGAATCTCAGAGGACAACTGATGGTCTCTGCCTAGGGCTACTCCCTAGGGAGGTAAGAAGGTCCCTGAAGGAAAGTTCGGACCACCAGCGCCCATATGGGTGGAAGGCAAAGTGCTTGGATTCTTTGCCCTTTTCTTTTCTGGCTGGCAAAGTGACTCCATGACGAACCTTGAAACTCTAAAAGCTGCATGGTATGCTTTCTGTGTCTTTGATGAGTCATCCCTCATTTATCATCCACGACACCTGACCCTAGCCTCCAGCCTTCTCACCCCCCCCCACACTGTTTGATAGCCTCCTGGCAGCAGCCCTACTTGCTGCAGCAAGTCACCACATCCATGTGTACTTTGGAAGCCCATTCAGGTTTCCACATCACTGAACAGGTCTCTCTTTGGGGGTGGCTGTGAGAAAAATATTTGGGTTCTTGCTTGTTTGTCTTTTTTATAATAAATCTCTCTCAAGTTATATCTAAACTGGGACTATATCAACCTCCTTCCCAAACAAAAGTAAAGGGATCATGTACATTAATCCTGTTAACTAACTACAAAAAAGGTCAATTGTAATTCGAATCTGTTTTTCTGACCAAACATGCAAGTGCTCTAATAAAAGTTTACTTCCAACTTTACCATGTGTTAACACATAAGTGCTAAATAACACCACTGTTTGTTATATCGGGCTCACTAAAATTGTATTTTATAAACAAAAGATTAAATCACCTGTTGGGCCTAACTAGTACCCTCTTATTAGACAGGTAAAGCTTTAAATGCGAAACACCATGCATAACATGATAAGGTTTGGGAACTGGCCATTCCCACCTGGTTAAGTCATTTTTACTAAGTCTAATACTTCTTCTGCCAGATGGCTAAAATACTGGGTACTCTGTGTGAACACAATGAGGATGGGAACAGTAATTTACAAGGGTTTTTTTAAACAACTTTGCCCATTCATAATTATAAATAAGTAGGAATAGATCATTACACATCCATGTGGTCTGTTCATTCTGAAGGGCTTTAAGGCAGACTGTCACAAACAGAGAAATGGTTAAAAAGTTTCTTATGTATAACCTATTAAAAAAAGAAGCTTTTAATTTTTTTTCAACCAAAACATTAAGAAAAGAAACAGTGCCCTCAACATGAAGGGCAGTGGAACCAGAAGGCCAAAGAGGCACCCCAAATGGCAGTTGTAGTTAGTGACCAAAACTCCAAGTACCCATCAAAGACCTGGTAAAAACACACCTGCTAAGGAGATGGTGTCCATTGCTTATGGGTACAGTCTGTGGGGGTACTGAAAGCATAGTTGCCCCAAAAGGCCTTAACCTCCTTAACCTTGTACACTGTGCAGAAAGCCATTGGGAAGCAGATGCACTCTCTTCTGAAGAGAGGAGTGAACCTTGACACACAAATGGTGGCCACTTACAGAGGCCTGGAAATCTGCTAAACTGCCTGGCACTGGCTCACCCTCACCCCAGCAACCCCCCAGGTAAATATTAGGGCACTGAAACTCAAATTAATTTTTTAATTTAACACAGGTACCAACATTTTGGTCCTGGCTGTCCATGTTGAAATCATATAGCCTTATCCATAAGAATTTTCTCCTTTAAACAACAGAGTGGGGAAGAAAGAAACAAAAATTCAGTTAGCCCTCCCCCACTGTCTTTGTTATGAAAGAGCAAGTTTTCTGTAATGGAATCAGTCATGCGCACTGATCGCCCCACCTGGGATGATTGCCAGCAGCTCCTTTTTAACGCTATTTACCTCTGAGAAATGAGAACCCATCAGAGCTGAGGCTAAAAAATCTATTCTAGCCTCAACTGCGGGTATACAGGAAGAAAGTCAGGAAATGTTAGATGAGACTTTTCCCTCTTCTTGCTCAGATTGGGACCCTAACACTTCAGCAGGGTCCAGGGCATTAGATACCTGTCACCAGACTCTATTAGCTGGTTTGAGGGGAGTGGCCTGGAAACCTATCAATCTTTCTAAAACTACCAAGATTCTCCAGGGTCCTGAGGAATCTCTAGGGGCATTTCTTGAACACTACAGGAGGCTTTTTGTACTTATACACTGTTCAATCCCTCAGCCCCTGAGAATGCTTGAGCTATCAATTTGTCATTTGTGGCTCAAATAGCTCCAGACATCCAAAAAAAGTTGCAAAAGCTTGAGGGTTTTGCAAAAATAAATATTTCTTAGCTACTTGAAGTAGTCCAAAAGGTTTTTAATCTCTGGCTAAATAAGTAACTTTCAGAGTAACTGCGACCCTGTTGGCCTTCTTGATTCAGTCTCTCTAAGGTGGGGTAAACATCTTAACCGCTATTGTGCCAATCATCCTGATACAACTCCTATTTCCCTAATTGTAGGAAATAATTATAATTTATAAATTAACTTGGCTTAAATCTCTCCCTTCTCCCTTCCCAAGTGGTAAAAAAGCTCATTCACAGCAACTGTCCTTGGACATAGTAGCTTAAAGGGAACGTGGACCTCAACGCCTTCTGCCTTCAGCTTTCAAAAAAGTTTATTGCTAGCCAAAATGACATCACTGAGATTAGAAAACAGGGGAGAACTTGCTGCAGATTCTGACAGTGCAGATTTTAAATGTCAGGTTAACTCAATAAAAAATTGTAAAATAGCTGTTGATGGTTTTATAAAACCTACACATTTTTTGTTTCCCATTCTCTAATATGTCTGGCCTTTTATATGGCACTCTGCAACCTAACTACATGTCTCTAATGTTTTCAATTTTTCTTTCTTCAGACTTTGTCAAAGTGGCTATATTTCCTTGTTAAAATATAACTATGAATAATTTACAAGAAAATATTTCAACTTATGTTAATAAATTAGAGACTTTAGCTAATCATACATATAATTTACGGAACTACTTTCACTTTTCCAGCATTGTTTCTGGGGCAATAGCCTTTTTCATCATTGTTTGCTTAATAATTTTTGCCTGTGCTCTTGCTCAATGTTTTATTAAATCCAATTAGTATTCGATTAAAGTCCCACTGTTTCCTGTTCATGCCCTTGAAAATAAATAG